>VXBX01003936.1:155009-325296 GCA_013400415.1 Scytalopus superciliaris | reverse complement strand
TTTTTTTTTTTTTAATCTTTGCACTTCAATCTCTGTCATCTTGGGTGAAGTACTGCAAAGCAAGGCTATTTATCTGTGTGCTGGAGGAACTCCACCAGGCTCATCCCTCTTCCTTACCCTTCTGAAAATAAACCTGCAGGACACATAGGTCAAGCTGACCCTTTCAGCTATCTCCCATAGCCTCTGGAGGCTGCTGGGCTTTCCTGTCCCCAACATTTTGTGCTCCTTCACAGATCATTGCGTTCATTCACATCCTGAAATCTTCATGTGATACTAATGTCCAGTGAGTTATTACTGCACCCTCAGTTGCAGTCAGTACAACAGCACACTCCCATCAATGTTTTCTCAGGCACTGCACCGGCTCCCACCTTTCAGTGGGAGATTCCTAATATTTTCTCATCACTTGCTCATCAAGTCCCAGGATTTACTCTCTGCTAAAACAATTCATGCAGACCAGCCCACACCTGCACAGCCCATGGACGAAGCACAAGGTAGCACAGATCTCAGACCCAGCAAATACCCCCTGCTGTTCTGCAGAACTTATAAGTCCAGATGCAGCAGGAGGTCAGCAGAGGACATGAGATGTCTGGACCCACTTTCCCATGTGAGCTGCAGTGTGGATCAACCACCTTTGGAACAGATGATTTCAGGAAGCAACAGTGTCATTATTGCAGGGATTCCAATCCCTCACAGATCCCCAGGTGGGCATGACTGTCTGCTTCAGGCAAGGAAAGAGCATATCGGACCCTGCATATCTGGCAAGAGGGACTAGGAGTGTATGTCAGACAAGAAGGCACAAGGCACAGTGATATGATTATAGTTTGCATGACAAGCAGAGCACACCAGATGCTTGGCCACTGTCGAGGGTATTGTAGGAAACTTAGAAGAAATTAGCTATAGGGTCTTGCTGTTGTGGCCATGAACTGACCCCAGCCATGCAGCTGTGGAGTTTCACAACCTTGCAGCATAGTGTCCAGGGCTGGTTTGTGCTCCACACAGATGCTTTCTCAGGGACATCTGCTGATTATTTAACTAATTGTAAAACTAATTGTAAAACACTGTTAAAGATGACGATGTCTTCTGGTGTCTCAGAAAACAATAACAGCAAACCACTTCTCAGTTTATTGGTCTACAGGGTTATCATAATTACTGGAATGACTAGTTAGTGGGTGCACATATTGATTCTCTGCCAGGGTGTGGAAGTGCAGATCCAGACACCAGCATAATAAATCTATGTACCAGGCTGACAGAATATGCTTCTGAGCTATGTAGGAGCTACTGCAAATGCTGTCTGCAGAAAAGAGGAAACATGATTGATAAATATCTTTTAATCAACATGTTTGAGGAACACTTGATCTCTCAAGGAGAAAAAACCTGAACAAACAATTGATAGCAAATACGAGGAGCGTCCAATTAAAAGAATTTGGTCCCTGTACCGCTATTTCCATTTTCACAGAGGAGCAGACAGATTCAGTCTTGTGCATAAAGGCCTCGACATATTCCAATATGGTGGAGTCAAATCTGTAGAAAACCTGCATATTTTACTATGAGAACCTCCTCCTTGTAAACCTCTTATCCAAAGGAAATAGTTGCACAATACAGCCTGCTAACCATGTAACCTTGCAACTTTTAACGTGTCAGGGAAAGACCTTCATTACCACTGTGCAGGTGGGAGTTGGGGTACAGGCAGCTGAAGCCATGGCAAGGGACTTTAAGCCTTTGTCCCTGCAGCACAATGCTCAGTGTGTGGAAATCAGACAGCAAAAGTGATGAGCAGGAAAAGAAATGCATACTGGAACCCATGAGCAATGGTGCAGCTTGTGAAAAGACCGGCTTGGGAAGTACTTTGTGTATTTAGTTATTACATTATCTGTGTCAATGACCTGCATCCACAAACCATGTTAACAATCCTGGACTGCAGTCAGAGGGCATCTGGCCACTCAGCTACAGCAAATTCAGTAGAAGAGAGAAAAGGCTGAGGACATCAAGCTGCGTTTACACTCGTGTAGGAAGAAAGACTGGCTCTGTGAGAGAGCCAGACGGCTTTGGTTCTCACATCACTGCTCATACTGCTGGCTATTTTCTGAAGCAATCAGAAATCCTGTTGTACCATATTAGCTCTTCAAGACAGACAGAGTCAGCTGCTTTCTAATTATAAGATACCACTGCTTAGTGGAACAGAGAGAAGGGTTTCTCCCAAGCAGCAAAACACCGGATATAATAATTCCTTTTTCTGTAGAATCCAGACAAAGACTTTTACACATTTTAGGTATATCTTCTTTTTATATTGAAGTGATGTGGCATAATCCCACCAGGCTCAGCTTTGCTGTCATTAGATTGAAAGCAGAATTGTGCCCTCCCTTGCTAATATTGTATGGATGCCCTACAAACTCATTTTAATCTCCAGCCCACGTACATTCTTTGCAAGTTAATGTGGCGTGTTTCAAGGAGAAGTGAACAGAATCATGATGATCACAGAATTCTCCTGAGACTTTCCCATTCAGATAAGAAAATAAGGACTGATACCTTGGTCCTGAGGTCAATGACAGGTAAATCATCACATTCAGCATCCCCTTCTCTTGACCATGCTGTTTGCCTTTTGCAGAGTGAATTGGACTTGCAGAAATATCCCAAAGGATGTCCCTGAGAGTTGGATCTGATCCATAACTGCTTAAGCTACACCTGTGAATTGAAACTGCTTTAAACACAACCTCTGAAAGACACTAAACTGCAGGAATGCAAATAGATGATGGTGTATGATGACTTTAAATTATAGTAAAGTGATCCATGGAGAGGAAAAAAGCTGCTATCAAGAGAGTAAGTGAATGCAAAGAAAGACATTGGTAACATTGATTTGTGTGTTTTGCTGGTATACCACTCCTCCCTGAGGGGTAGAAGTGGAGAGGGATGCAAAATGGAGGGATGGACTCATGGGATTTAGGCACCTGTACTCTGACAAGTATAAACATGGGTATAACTGCCTTTGATATCTAATCAGTGACTCTAGATTAGTACCTAGCTCAGCAGCCCTGTCTCTGCAGCTGGCTTAGGTGCCTTCATACGAATCTTTAAGTTAGAGATTACCCACAGTTTATTCCCCTCCTATACAAGGAATCCTTGGAGCAGGCAGGAGAATTTGCAACCCTGCTGCTTTGTCATTGCTCCAGGATGGCACTTCAATGAGGAGACAAGCAAGACATTCTGCAGAGCCTAGCCAGGCATCCACTGGTGAGGCAGTCAGGCTTCAGGATTTAACAACTCTGTAATGCTGGGGTCATTAACAACAGCATCTCTGCAAACACGATAATGTATGTGCTGCCTTGGTGACTGACATCATTCAAGCAATTGATACATTGATTATTTGCTTCCATTTCAGGGAAAGATCTCCTGCGGCTTTTCATCCCACCCCCATAAGTGCAATAGCACCTGGAGAGATTTTGCTGAGACAACTCCCTCCCCTTTACCAAGCAACTGAGTTAGGGCAATGACAGGCTGTCTTCTAAACGGAATGTATATCATCTTTTTCTCTACATCAGACAGTGTTGCTTCCTGCCTCATTTTCTCTTTAGGATAAGTCTTACTATTCCCTTCAATTTGAGCTTGACAAATATAGCAATGCATTTGGAGCCTGCTTTATGCATCTCTGTCCTACCTAATTTCATTCTTCTGCCAACAATCAGCTGATTTAAAGACTTACAACTAATGTTTGAGACTCTTCAAATAAGTGGCTCCTAATTTCCTTTAATAGTCCATTTTCATTCAATTTATCTAGTTTTCTCCATCCTCTGTATACTAAAGGATTTCATTTGTATTCAAGTTTTCCTTGTAAAGAGAAGTTTATTTGGGGGAGGGAGGCAGTAACATCCTTTGAGTTCAGGCAGTTTGTTTTAAAGAATTATTTCCATTAAGAGAAAAAGAGCAAGAGCGTATTTTAAAATCGTCTGTCTTACTAGTGCATCATTTAAATGGGGAAATGTCACTCTTCTATTATGTTGATGATTTTTAAAAAGGACTAAAAAAATTTTACCTGCAAAGAGCAATCAAACATCTCTTCTTGGAAGAGAAAGGCATCATTATAAAAAAAAAAGAAAAGAAGAGACATGTACATATTTAAATGAATCATATAGTGTGAGGATACATGAGAGTGATTTGTGTCTTGAAGCTTTGCTGTCACTTAGATTATGCCTGATGAGCATCTAATGAATGTTCACAGGAAAAACATCTACTCATTTTATTTAGGAACAGGGAAGGCAGCAGCCATTTTTAGGGGACAAAACGTAATGGATTTTCTTTCAGCTCAGTAGATACACTGATACTTGTAAATCTTTTCTAAGTGTGCCACTGTAATTATAAATCTTTTAGCTATATTTTTCATTAGAGAGCATTAAGGTAAATATTCTCTCTGAGAGAAGATATATTTGACATATAGGTTTTTAAAGCTGACATTTAAGTACTCACTGCAGTGTTGTAGCTGTTCAATAACATTATTCTTATTATTCATTATGTAGGGTTTGTACTCCTGGATGCACTCTTCTACTGCTTTAAACCAACAAGACCCTTGATTTACCAATTACATGTAGCCAGTTGTTACCTAGAAGTGAAAAGGGAGCCTGCAGGAAACTGCATCTTGTCACTCTTTTATCTACTCTCATCAATCCTATATCCATTCCCCTGAAGGAACAAACATGCCCCATAACGTTATCCAGTACAGTATTTTACCTGTGTAAGGGAACAGAAGAGAGGACTCTTTGGAGGCTTCCTCAGCACTGGATTTGTGTTTAGCCCAGTTCAGACACAGGAGGACAGGTCACTAACAACCAGCCCATCTCCCTTCTTCCTTCCCAGCTACTTCCCCTGTTGGACAGCCCAAATCCCACTTCAGAAGGTGCAATTCTTCCCTCACAAGAGCAGATCCATCCCATACTTCCAGGATGACATCCAAAGCCAGAGGAGTGGCATGTACACCTTGATGCAGACAGCAAGACTGTGTAGTGATGTTCCATGGTACAAAGTTTTCTTTAGCTAGAGACATTAAGAGCTGCAAGACCTTTGTTGGCACTCTGTAGTCTGGTAATAAAACTTCCTTGTTTTGCCATCTTGCTGTGTGCTGTGTGTGATATTTTTCATAGAAACCTGCCTTAGGAATTCTGCAGGATTAAGCTTAGCAGCACACTACAGCATGCTTGGCTCTAAGCACACGCTCAAACACCATGGAAATCAATTGTGAGTGAAACAAGCAATATGTTTAGAGCACCCACTCATCATATTCAGTGTCAAATGATTATGTTCAGAATGCTCTGTGTGTTAATAATCCAAGGTGTATGTAAATCTAATACCACGAGCAGAATAACCTGTCCTCAGTTAATCTGGGCTTTTTACTTTGGATCAGCTCACCTTGACGCTGGCCAAAGCAAGCTCTTTAATGTGGATCCTTCATGACTACCCTGACATGCAGCTTAGACAAAGCTCATAAGAAAACACTACAGCAGAGAAGCTTCTTAACTAAATTGGTCTAATATTCACTTGTCATTTTTTTCTAATACTGCAATTTCCATGCTTGGAACTCTGAGTGAAGTAGCAAAACACTCATTTGGCAGGTAAGTAAAATCAGGACAAAATCAATCACTAGCACAGAGAAGAGAAGTGATTTACTGAGAGCATGAGAGCAGTGGTCTGCTCTCAGGAGAGTGCCTGCTCCCCAGATGTGTTAGGCAAGGTGGAGAGGCTTGATGAGTAGCCCTGGGCAAACGAACCTTAAAAGAGGAATTAGAAAAACAGAGTTTTTTCAGGTAAATTCCTCTGAAACAGTTTTTTTTTAATGGTTTTTTTTTTTTTAGGGAGGTGAGGTGGGAAGGGGGCGCGTGGGGAGAATGGTGAGCACAGAACGATTTCTTAGCATTGCCTGCAGAGTGAGAAAGTAAGCAAACAAAAAAAAGCCATCAAGACTTTTTTTCCTGTCAAGGGAGGAAAACTATGTAAAGTGGGACCCTTCTTCTCCATTTCCTGCAACATTGGGCCGTCAGGGAGAGCCCAGGCAGCTAAACCTTGTTTTAGAAAATGTTTTGTTCTCAGCCGTTAAGAAAACACAGATTTTATTCCAAACATTAAATGCAGCTTTTAAATACAACTTGTTTCTTCATATTACAATTTGCAGAGTCCCAGATGGTACCCTCTACATTTTCATGGTACTTAAAATGCTAATGTATTCTAACTTCTTCAGATGTTGTTTAACAGACACGGAAGCATGGCATACACCTTAAGTAAGAGTGTGAATAAAGAGCAAAATCACAAAGCTAGAATCTTGATATTTTGTTAAATGCTACCACTACACTCCTTCCTCCTTCCTCTGCCCCCTACCTCTACGCCCAGCAAGAAAGAAATGGAAGCAGAACATCACATGGTGCAAGGCTACCCTTTAGCAAGCTATAATTTAACCTCAGGTTATCTTGACATTCACATGCTGAAGGGAACACTTAGCACATGTCATTGTGTAGGAATAGCTAAATGAGAACAAAAATATCAAGAAAGAGGTCAGAAAGGAAAGAATAATAATATAAGCAATTTACACATCTCTATAAAGTGGGGGCGATTTGGTAGCAGGCTGAATTGTGTCAATGTATTTGCTCAGGACATTCAGTGTTTGGAGAAATGCTAAAATGAAGCACTAGCTACAGGCAAAACTGCAAATATTCGTGGAACTCTGAGGATAGAGGACAGACAAATATTCACACAACATACTAGCAGTCTGCTAAGGAGTGGCAGAAACCTCATACCCCATTCCCTGAAGGAGCTCTCACATCAAACCAAGCCTTTGTCCATTAACCTCTTTCACACAAAAGTCTTACTTTTACTCATCAATGCATCACAAATGTAAATATCACAGGCACTGTGTTGACAGGATGAATATTTCGGCAATTTGGATTTCACATTTCTACGTCTAACAACTCATCTCCATGGGTAAATGGTGAAAAATACATAAATACTGAAGTGCTGAACAATTGCAAATGTGATGGCTAATTACTGAGTCTGGTAAAGTAAAGCGTGCTATGAGGGCTCCTCATCCTTGGACATGGGATGACTGAGAGCACAAATGCTCCTGCTCACATACATGTACAGTTCACATGAGGAGCAGATTAGCTGAATACAGAACCACAATGACTGCACTGACCTATGGCGGAACATGTCAGTCCAAGCCCAGTAAATGGAATTCATTTGCTCTATTTATATTGCCACATAGGTACAGTTTTCTCTCCTAGTCTGGCAGACATGGATATTCAGGGTTTATTTTATGTTCTCGCTTATTGGGTGCCAGCATCACCTATGGAACAGCTCCGACATAGCCCCACAGAGATCCAGTTTCCCAGGCTCACTAAAAATATTGCTTCTGCAGTTCTTTGGCTTTCACATAGTGTGTCCTTCTCAACAAGAGCTGAGAGTTGTGCAATGAAATCACCATCCTTTGCAGGTGTGGGAGTCACTGTAAAACCTTGGAATACATGTTGGGCTCACAGTTCTCACATAAGTGAGCAACTGTAGAGCCTCCACTGGTAGTTGTCACCTTTCAATTCCTCTTTTCAAGACATCCCTGATGTATACAAGCTTTTTGGTCTGTCACTGAGTGGCAAAATGTTAGGAGGGTTGAACTGAAGTGATATGCAAAAGAACTACATCAGCAAACCCTCGTTCTCTTCCCTGACACCCTTTCTCCAGAATTTAATGCATGAAAATGTACTGGATTGTGTCTTTCTGCTCTGCATGGACTTGTCCGAGGGATTAAACCTGCAGAGAACCATCAGGCTGTGCAGACTGATGATTTCTTCAGCTCCCATTTAAGATGTTACAGAAGGCAGTGTAAAAAGACCAGCAGACCATGATAGATACCCCATCAGTAAAGGATGACTGTATTATCAAAAATACTAAAATAATAATAAAAAAAAGGTAATTATTTTCTGTGCAGTTTATAGCCTCCCAGGAGTAACAGCCAGACACTCCCACTCACACAACACTCTAATATTTCACCGATCAAGGACATAACCCTGGTTATTTACAGACTGTAATGAGAGTGCCCATATTTTGATGTTACCATAAATAAACTGGTAAAACTGCTGAGTTTCAAGAAACTCATCTTGATTGCCTGGAAGATGTTATTATTTTAATAAAAAAGAATGGCATGTTTAATGATTAAATTTATATCAAGTGAGCAGGCGGGATCCACTCAGGGAGAAGTATACAAGCCCTTCCATGGAGCTTGTGCTGTAGGAAAACTGCTCCCTGCTTTTCCTGAAAAAGTGGATCTTTGTTCAAATGACATAGAAAACCCTTCCCACATACTGCTTGAAATCAAAAGTCTACTTGGTTATGATGGATTTCAGTAAACTACAGGCTCAGTATTCCTCAAATGCCTCTCAGATAGACTGTACTTTGTAAGCTTTAGGAGATTTATAAGAGAGACAGCTCCTTAACAGCATTGGTCCTGCCTGGCAAAACTGTGCCTCAGATTTCTTCTCTAACCTCTACCTTTTTGTTGAGGAACACATCTGGTCAAGCTGCAGATTGAGATGCAGACTGTGCTCTGGGTAGGAGCCTGAGACAAGAGGCCTTGAACTACCAACCTTTGGGATAGCAAAGAGCATGAAAGATGGATGACCAAGCAGCCAGGTGAATGGACACTGAGAGACACAGCAGGAGCTGGGAATTGCCGACATCTGGAATAGCAAAGCAGATGAAGATCAGTGATGCCAGCAAGGTGGATGGACACAGAGAGGTGGACAGAAGCTGAAGACTCAGGAGGAAGTGGCAGACTTGGCGCAGGGAGACTATGAGGCCATAAAAGCTCAGGGGTTCTTTTGTTGGCATCCCTCCTCAGAGACATCAGCTTGGACTCCTTCTGTGTTACTGTGCCATGAATAAATGACTCTATGGAAATAGACATCTGAGATGCTGCTATGGAAAGCCTGGGGCCAAAGTGGTAAGGAACCCTGGTCTAACTGTGTGTGACTGGGATGTGTGGGGAGTAAAGCTGGAGCTGCCTGCTGTGAAGGGGCTCTGGTCCCAGCAGTTAAAATCTCTGACCTTGGGAATGTGACTGCCAGAGTCTAGTGAATGGTCAGACTGGGAAGTTTCCCTAACATTTTGCCCCAGGCTAAATGTCTCCTGTATACATATTTCAAAATATTTTTCATCACCTTATCAAAGAAGGTTTAACTTATTTTTTTTTTGTTTGCATCAGCTTCATCTAGTTCCAGCGTTGAACATCCCAAACTTTATTAAGGCCTTAATACACATAGTGTTCTAAATTGCCAAGATATACAGTTCAGCAGGAGTGGGTCTGCATTAAATCCCTGGTGCTGAGCCCCCAGTACCCACATTACATGGTGTAAGGAGCTTCATTCCTGAGTAGCCCTGGTGTCATGTATTGAACTCCCTTTAGAAGCTGCATACTGGTGCACATCTGGAAAGTATCTCCCAGTTTAGTTTCAGCCAAAGAGAAATTCAATTTTCTGTGTTTCAATCTTGTGCTTCTCTTTTACATCAGCCAAAGTGTGGTAAGTAGAAAAAAAAAAAAATCAAATTATTTGCTTCAAAAGAACAGCCTGATCCAAAACTAAAAAGCTAAAGAATATGTATGGAGACAGTCAGGATGAAAATGTCAATGGCAGCCTTTACTGTACTGCCAGAAAGCTGGTGTCCATCAAAGTCAGAAAGGAGTCCCTTCACAAGATGATCAAGTAAAGAAACTCTTCTTCATATCTTGGTGACTTGTTTTTGTATGTTGTGCTATGTATGCTACCCCTTACAGCAACATCTGTCCTGCTAGGTTTCAAACTGACAACATACAGAGCCAAGATCAAACAGCACAGGTTGGTTTTTTGTGTCCCAGCTTAAGACAGTTAAAAGCAAGATGCACAAGTCTAAGCCAGTCACCACCCTGAAACCCTTTATAGTCAACAAAGAGTTTTCACACTTAGGGGTTGCAATTTCTCTAATCTTTCTTCAACATTTGGTTTGGTATGAGAGGACATCACAGGGAAATACATCAATGGCAGTGAAGGGAGCTTATCACAACCTGTCCAGAGTCAGATTCATAGTGGCTGAACATCCAGGTGATGGATGCTACCTTTCCAAATATCTCTTTGTGTTTCTTCAAAAGGTACTGCTTTGAAGAAATACACATATTCGTTAATCAAGTGCAGATCTCCATGTAAAATCAAGTTCTATCCAAGGCACAAATGACAAACTGCAAAATGTTTTTTGAGATGGATTATTGACAAAAGTACTTTCAGAGACTAAGCAATAGAAGACAGGAAGGCTATATTTTACATTAATACATACCTGCTCAAAACACCTTCTTGCAAACACTGCCTTTGAGACAGGTACTTCTAGGAACAAGTGTGTTGTGCCAGAAGCATTGACTGATTCATATCATCATGTCCTTCTTCTTAACAAGGGTTTGAACCTGCTGCTCCTGCTTCCCAAAGAAATCAGGAAGGCATAGGTTGTGAAATTCAGGGGAAGCAGAGTTGAACAGAGAGGAAGTCTTCACTTTTCCTCACAAGAAGCAATCACGGTGGAGTGAGAAACCTGGAGAAGAAGCATCCTGTGAGTTCAGCTTAACACTTGTCTCTTCACCTGCTGGAGATTGTATATAAAGTTTTGGGGTTTTCGATTTTTGTTACTTATGATTTTCCAAGGGCAGCAATTAGCATAGACAAAATAGAGAGCTTTCAAAACCTGTCTCCCAGTAGTCTTTATGACCTTCCTGCACTGAATGCTACAGGAATAAATGGAATGAAACAAACAAATTCACTATGAAATTCCCTCTACTCCAGGTTTTCATAGTTTATCTTCTGACCACCATCCATTATGCTTAAACAAGCTCATAACTTCTTTATGTTCAAACATAAAGCTGTTTATAACTCCCACTACTTTCCTACACACTGGTGTCCTTCCTTTTTGATACTTGAAAGTGTTCATAAAAGATATTTTTCTTCCTTTAATAAGGCCTCTGGTGCACGTGTTCCTGTAAACAGTTCTATTTCTTGAAAAAATATCTGAAAAGATTCTTGAAATTAGATGCCTAGATTTTAAGCATGGGCTGGCATCCAAAATTCAGCAGAATTCTAGTTAAAAAAAGATAAATTCCTTGGAGAATTTGACTTGTCTCTAATCTTCAAGACAAGAGAAGATTTGGAGAAATCTTTTGATTAAAGAGGGGCTTTTAGTTCTGACTCAGCCTTCTTAAGAGGATTTGCTAACACTTACTGACCCTGTTTCTTCCTGGCAGTGTGCAGTCTTTAATTTCTCCTTAGCACATACAGGGTGAGTTGTTAAACCTCTGCCTTGCCATGCCATAAACTTCAAACATCAAAACCAAAGTATGCCAGGTCTGCAGTCAAGCACTCAGGGGACAGGCTGCAAAAAAATATCTGAGCAGATGTTTTTTGGAGTGGGTTTTTGTAATAGAAACCANTTTTTTACTAGGGAAAAGGAAGTCTTTTCTCAAAGTGATCTGAATAACTCATCAGAAATGCAGAATCTTCAAAAGGCACTCACGGCTGGGGCTGGTTTCTCATGCCCATTCTGCTAATTATCAACCAGAAGAACTCAGTTCTGAGCATCTGCTAAAAATGTAGTTCTTGAAAGGCTCGGCTTCAGTCCTGGACACCTGTTTTCCCAGCTTACCACTTTCCTCCCAATAAATCCAGATGTCCTGTGCCACTGAGATTCTCCAGTTCTTTTTACCTCAGCAGGTGATACATGCTGTGCTGTGAAACCTCCTTCAACAGAGAGAAGCTTAATGGAGAACCTATCCCAAAACACCCAGTTTTTCCTAAGAAGCAGAAAGTCATATGTTTATCCCACTCTACAGACAGATGATTTTAAGGAGGTAATGTGAGTCTAATGCATGTGATAGACATGTGTGCATGACACCAGGGATAGACTGAAGAGAGAAGGAGGCATTAGTCTCATAACTTTTGTGTTTTAATGGGACAACTTCTGTTGCTAACACAGAAAGAAGCATCTCTTTCCAGTATATCTTTCTCTGACTGGCATGTGGGTGAGCTTACGGCATCCTGCACGTGGTATCTCTCTCGGCCACATTTCAGCTCTCCTTCAGGCTGAGATCTGATGCCTCATCACTTCCCGAAATTGCTTCCAGAGGAAGGAAGCACACCTGAAGGCCACTTTACCTGCAACCTATTTGTTCCTTCAATGGGTCCATGTTGTCTGAAGTTAAGTTACACTGATTTGCTGTGAAATTACTTGAACATGGATCTACTGCACGTTTGGGGACATGTAGGTCACAAATGAACTGTCTTCATTTGGCATGTGTATGATGCATCTCTATCCAAATCTTGAAGAATAATGCAAATAGTAGTTTGATAAAACTAAGTCTAGTAGGACAAAGGGAGATGGACCTTCAAAAGCAGTGGAAGACAGAAAAGCCCTTTTTGAGGATTAGTCCCAAACTGCATATGCATGGTAGTATTGCAAAAGAACAACAATATCACAAATAAAAATGTCTTTGATGCTATATCTGTGTGTGTAACAGTGTTTTAGTAAGCAAGGAGAATATAAGCCAGACACAATGGATTGATGTCTCCCTAAAGTCATGTTCCAGCAGCAGTCAAGTGGCTTGTGTAGCATCATAGAACATACAAAGTCACAGACCAGCTCCCAGATAAGGGCTGTCTTATAGCATGTTCGGGCAAGGGCTGGACTAACAAAAAGTGACTTTGTTGCTGCATGGTTCCAGAGATCCAGACTTTCATTCCTTCAATGCAAGGTCTCCAACTACTGGGCAAACTGTGATGTGGTTTAATGGAATTAAACGGTTGTTGATCCGCTCGACGCTAATATGTGGGATTGGAAGCAGAGATATCTAGCTATTGCCTCTAGCCCAATTCTGCAAAGACAGCATGTGGTCTCCTGATGGTTGGGTTCAGGGTTATTTCCCAGGGAGGACTGGTCCAGATGGGTGAACATTTTGAATGGAACCATTAATATTATCCATTTCTCATCCATTTCCAAGATTCCTCCAGCTTTGGTAATTGGAAATGGAAATTGCAGAATGAGAAATTGATTTCTTCTTCAGTTTTGCCACACAGAAAGCAAAGAAATGACTAGCAATGTTTGTCAAAGGCTTCCCAGCCCACCCAGATCCAAGATAATGAGTTTTCCCAGGCACTAGGTAATTCCCTCTGTTGTGCCCTGCTTTTTCTTTTACCATAAATGCACGTCTTGCTGCAGATAAAAGAAGATTAAACTCCTCACGTGGAAACTGATCTACACATCACTCACACAGCAAATAAAATAGAAAAAATAATTCCTTTCTTCTTTTTCTTCTTTATTAAATGCCATCACTTAATTTAGAATGCAAATCAATATATTAATAAGGAATGTATAATTTTTAATGTCATCTGTGCAATCCCCCTCCCAGATTGATTCTACCTTGAACTCATTGCAGTATTGTTAATGACTGAAAGCTCACACCATACTTTATCAACTAAAGTCTGTCTCCAAGAACTTTCTAATTAGTGCTACTAATCACCTATTCCTTCTCAGTGAGACTAATGCATTATTACAGAGACTTGTGAAATACGTCCAACAACATATACGTCTTGTTAAAATGACACTCAGGAGATTCCATTACCCACATCCATCAATGACACTTAATCCATCACATGGAAATATTGCTTAAATACTGCTACACAGTCAGCTGGGTGCAGGCATCGTCAGTAAGACCTGCCAGGCTAAATGCTTCCCTGCTTATGGCTCTGGCACGCAGCCCACTATCTTACATCATATAGCAATTAATGTACCCATACTTAGATAACAAGAAGTTAGAGAGGCGGTAGAAAGTAGCAGTAGAGTGAGACAACTGATGAAATAAGCTGCAGGAAATCTATTTTGTAATAAAAGTGTTCATAAAAGTGAATTGTCATTTAGAGGCACAATTTCCATGGGGAATAAGTTTTTATGTCTGTGTGCATCTTTAAGGCAAGGAGGTTTGTTTGTTTTTTCTTGTTGTTTTTTTTTTTAATGTTTTTTTCATTTAAATGGTTTTATAGATGCCCAGAATATGCAGACTTTTTTTAAACCCATGGGAATTTCATTATGTTTTGTGCTTGCCTTTTTCCTTCTCTTTTTTCCTTTAAATTCAAAATGATCCAAGATGCTGTAGTCATTTAGCTGTGAGGAATATTTAGATCACCAGAGTGAAGAAAAGCAACAATATGTATAAACGAATGTGCCAATTTTTTTATAAGGGGAAGAAAAGATACCATTTTAAATTGATAGGTTACACTGATGGAATTTAAATGCAAAACCAACTATAAATTCAACTTTACAAGTACTTAAAAAACCACACACTCCCCAAACTTAGTAAAGCTAATAGGCTATGTCACAAAGCTCCTCCTTTTGAAGTGATCTAAAGTGAAATTTAGATACTTGTTGTATCTAAATCTAATGAAAAAAATTCTTCTATTTGTACAAAATTGTTTCAAAATCAGAGTGATTTCTGAGTATTTTTTAATAAACACAGGCTTAGTGCATGGACCAGAACACAAGCTTTCCTGAGCAGTTTGAGGGAAGGTCTTGCCGGCAGGATCCAGATGGGGTCAGATCACAAGCTAAAGTGAAGATAGAGAATCCCTCTTTTTCCCTCAAGGCAAGCAGAATTTGTGAAGATTCCTGCTGATCAGAACTCAGTGTGTCTTCTCTCCTTATACTTGGAATTTTTAGCTTCTACTGCTATAAGGTTTTTTTCATGCTATTTCTTGTATCTTGATAATGTTACAAAATAACCAACTTATGAAAAAGACAGTCTACATTAAAATAAAACTCCTCCACTATGTGAATTTAGGGTTGGGGAAAATTCCCATTACTACTTGTAGTACCTGAAGAGGTTGAAAAAGTGGTTTTAGTGTGCAATGAACTGTTTCTGAGATTACAGAACAATAACAATGGCTTTACAAAGGCATCTTAAGAGTATCAAAAGGTGAATATTACAAGGAAAGACTTTACAGGTCTGTAGGCAACACTAACCCCACTGCTGTCTCTGTGGTAAGACATGACTACAGCCTACAGACAGTACAATGAAAGCAGCCATCTGCAAACATTCCAGTTATTTTAATTATTTCCACAGCTGCAGAGACAAATCTGTAGAAATGATGAAGACAAAATGCAGATATTAGCAGGATAGAGAGAGAATGGTAACTGCATTACTATTGTTTTGCTGTTGGGATCAAACTTTGCTCTTGCAAAATGTCACACAGTTGCTTCAGCTTTGTGTTAACACCTCATAGTCGGCAGCAGTCAAATTCCACCAAAATTGCCATGACTTCTCGCATTATGTTCTTCTCTTGCCCCTTCCTGCCCCACATGCTTTCACTTGCACAGCAAGGACTTCATGGTGGTATAGGGACTTCGAGACCCGGGAGCAGGGAACATTTCAGCTTCCCTCTGTCCCTGTATCAGGCACAAATCTTCCCTCTGGTACCTACAATTGTGTGCAGACTTCATGGGTATTTAAAGCAAACAAAGGGAACCAGATACACATATAGATAGGCAGACCTGCTCAGAGCAGTCCGGCAAGAATAGAGAGGAAAGAACTCTCATTCTAATTAAACTGAAACTTGCTTCCCATTATCAGCCTAATTACATTTCAAACAGATGCACTTTCGGTGTGTGCAACTGTTGGGGCATTGTGAGAAGCTGAATGGACTGTGGCTTCAGTTCAAGAAAGGTTAGACTGGAGAGTGACATGTTTGCAGAGGAAACCTCCCTGAGCATCCACCAGCCTGATAAGGGAAAGCTTTGGTGAGCAGATTTTTTTATATCAGATATAGCTGCAAGTGAGATAAGTCATAAGGCCTGGAATTCACATATTTTATGTGTTCTAGGGCTTCAGACTAGGGCAGGAAAGACACAGATTAAAAAAAAAAAGAAAAGCCACTAACCAATTGCTCACAAGAACAAATGGCTACACAAAAATAAAAACAAAACAAAAAACCAGCCATGCCCTGCCCATGGAAAACTGAGTTTAATAAAAATAAAGAAAATCCAGGCAGAGAGTATCAAGAGTCAAAGACTCGAGGCCCTTAGGAATGACTTTGAAGACAGTCATTCAATCACCAAATTTATTGATGCGAAAGGCCTGAAATAGCCCGTGGATCTCTAGTGTAGTTCCCTCAGCTACTGGAAACAACTACGTTTCCATCAGACCTGGTGCTGTCAGACATTGCTGAAAGCCACATCTGATTATCTTCTCCCTGATACTGCAATAAGCTTGGTTATCTCCACTGAAGACAAAGGAGTTTATGTAAGGGGTCTTGAACTCACCTGAATACTGTAGGAAGGGCCCTCATGCTTCCTGTGTCTAATCTCTTACTTCAAAGGACAGGGAATTGCAGCAGAGCTGCTGATGCTTGAAGCACTGGCCACTGGAAATGAGGAGCTTGAAGAAAAAGGACAAACAGCCTTGCCATCTCTGAATGCAATAGATAGCAAATGGTCACACCACAAATGTACAGGAATTACTCAGGGGGGCTAGAAAACCATGAAAACTTTGCTGAAAGGAAATGCATTCAAAAGGGAATGCAACAAGTGGATTTGCAAATTCATTGCTAGCTCATTTTTGCATCCATTTTTGAAAATGTTCCCTTTGCACATTGTCTCATCTGCATGGCAGGTGTTACACACCTATGTTACCATTTTATGCTAGCCAGGATTAAGGAGAGGACAATATCACGGAGATGGAAGTCCCAGCTTCTTAGCATAATCCCTATTGGTATAATTACACTAATGTGTGCTTGTGCATTCAAGAAATGTATCTTGAAGTGCTGGATATCGAGTAGGAATAGCTACTACAAACTGAATCTTCCAAGATTATGCCATTCATTCTGAAGCGGAATCCAGTAAGCCCGTTCAAGGGCTAATGTGCTCTTTTTAGCATCAGACTCTTCAGGCAGTACAAATTGCACCAGTACTGTTTAATAGCAATGGAGCTATGCAAATCAGATGAATCAGGGGTGTGGATCTGTCAGAGATTGTGATTTATAATAGGAATCTTAGTCAAAACAAATCCTTTTAGACAAACAAAAGCTTTTGGTATTAGATCTTCTAGTATGGTATGTTCCACTTTGGGAATAAAGGTGCTTAGATTATGCCCTCAGGTAGTACAGGAGGAAGGGACAGGCTTCTGGGTACACTTACATGTGCCAACCCTTCCTCTGTCCACATGACATGAAGGAAGTTGTGGGTCCCTCTTCATTTTGCCGCTAGTCCTATGTGTCTTCTGAGAAACAGCTCTTTCAGTTAGTTTCTTCCAGTACAAAGGACTTACTTAGCAGTGTGTTTTGCTCAGTGAATACAGCAATGAGCATTGTTAGATACATATAGACATACAGTTTCTGTCTAATTCTACACCTGAAATTATATTGCAGTCAATATGGGATCTAGCCAGTTTTATAATTCTACCCATATGTTACAAGGATTTGCCACATATTTTAACTTAAGTGCTATATACGTCATCAACTTTGTGGTAAATACGTCTATTTTTCCTCCTGGAATTACAAAAGGGAGAGGTTAGTGTCTGGTACATTCCATTATTTATTGTCTCAATTCAGTGCAATTCAATATATTGTGTTAATTTCCTTTTCCTTTTTTAAAAGAAATAATAATCTGTCATTGAGGTTGTAACAGCTCCAATGTTAATGGAATTGTATGAGACAATGTCATTGAAATAGGATTGGTCCAAATGGAATCATTACTGTCCGTCCATTCAGTTCTTAATGGCTCCATCAATCGATGTGTATAGGACAGAGCCCAAGGTGTTTTGAGGAAGCTCTGAGGTGAACCTAAGTGTGCTGAGCCTTTGTGCACCTTCAAAGCACAGTAACAAGAGTTAAAAAGTACAGTTCAAAACCTCCTAGAGACCCATTAACTACAGATCACACAGCAAAGGGCTCTTTCAGAGTGAGCCTGGCCTACCCCAATAGAGAACAGTTTGTGAATCTCTGGAATAGTTGATCACAAGACTAAATGGCAGCAGAGTATATCTAAGAATCATTCACCCACTATACTTAAGGATTGTTGACCCACACAGATCTAGAATTCTATGCTTGAAACCCCTTAGGACATTTTTAGCAAAGCAATAATGAATGCACAAACCGATTTGTTTCTCCTGTTTGACATCTCACCATTTTTAATCCTGCCACAAATTCCTGCAGGTGCCATATTTTGTTCCCTATTTGCAAGCTTGGATATGTTGAAAAGCGTCAAATAGAGGGACCTTCTGGCTTTGCTTTCTGGCTGCTGTGAAAGGAGGAGATGTTGTGGGGAGAAGAAGAAAGAGCGTCTTCACACAAGTCAGGCCAGCTTTGGAGATTATTCAGTTGGATACATCAAACTGCTTCAAATCCCAGCACTAGTAAATTTCAGGCAGCACATCTGCCTACAGGATGTTGCTGCTGAATGAGTCAAGTGGATTATGCTGAAGAAACCTGTCTTGGTGCTTCTTTAATAGAGTTCAGCCTGCCAAGGCAAGTGGAAGCTGAGTAACACAGACCATTTACAATGTCCAGAAAGTATAAACTGGACAAAGAAGTGTATGAAACCCATGATGCATATCTGTGATATGGCTTTGTTGACTTATGAAGATGAGAGACCACTAGAAAGAACAGACTGACAACAATAAATAGTATATAATAAATAATGAACAAGGGCACCCCTAGAAGTCTGATGCAAATTTCCTCAGCTAACTGTGTCATTATCTTTCCCAGAGCTTTTGTGAAACTGTTTTCTCAGTGGTCATTCAGAAACCCTAAGTGATATGAAACTGAAGCTATCCCCTTTTAATTCATTGAAGCAAATTCTCAATTTCAAGAAAATTATACATTTAAAAATCAAAATTTAAACTTAATGTGAATTTTAAACTCCAAGGTGTATCTTCTTAATGTGGTATATCTTTCCTCCTCTTTTCCTTAGAAATACAAGAAATTTCAACCTGTACTTGTAACTCTTTCCTCACAGGAGTTGTGGTCTCAGGGCCCTGTGTTTTCATTTTGGACAGAGAAAGAAAGGCAAGAGAGAGGCACTGGAGTGAAAATTCTGAAAGGAATGAAAAACTTAATGTTCCAATAATTGGAATTGTTAATGTTTTCCCCAAATAGCGTCACTCAGTTGAATTTGCTGTTGTGACAGTGTCTCATATTAATTGATACATTCTGATTGCTCTTGATTTCCATAGTCTTGGGACTAGAAAGAGGTTTGTGCAGACTTGAGTAAGGATGCCTTAGTCAGTTATTGTTCAGACAGTCTTAGAAGCCAAGGATAGAAACTGCAGAGGATTTGCCTGTAAAAATAGAACATAATGAATAAGAAATTTGAAGATACAAATGCAAACAAATTAATTTTCAGGCTCAGATGTGATGAGAGGCCATACCCTCTGTGGGGTGTTTCATCCAGGTACCACATATACAGGTCAACCTTGGAAACTTGCCTCTCCAAGTCAGGAATACTGCAGGGCATCAAAAGCCCTCTGGTTATTTTCATTTGTTTCACTACTCAGTTTTCACTCTGTATTAAATCCTATCTGCTGCCTCTTTGTTATCAGATAAAGAAGGGAATGAATTGGGCTTTACATCTGGCTGTAAATACCTGTGATCAAAAAGAATACCACTTTACTCTCTAAACCAGTGTTATCATGTGTATATCTTGTCAGTCAGCATTATGGGACATCAAAGATAATGCTTATGTTCTTACACTGACATCTTTGGAGAGCATATGTAACTCTCCCTGTATGGCTGGCCCAAAATATTGTGGAAGGCAGCCATAAAGTAACCTTCTCTTTCTGTGTTAAGCAGCTGCCACTGCTGTTTCCAATACTCCATTTCTTTTTCATTGCTTGATGGTATTCTCATGAGTCTTTGGCTGACAAAAAGGACAAGACAAATAACTGGAAAATTCAAAACATATGCAGTCCTGCATCTTGGTATGTGGTCTGACACCATGACAGCATCTCCAATCCTACATAGCTAATAAAACCAACATTAATACTGGCAAAACTTCAGGAACAAAGTACAGACAATAATGGGGGATTTTTCTCATTTAACTCACAAATGTACGAGAAAAATAATCTTCTCTGTCATCTTATCAATGAAAGTGGAGCATAGCCTGGTGCACATGTATGAGAAAGAATGAGAAAAGATGTGGGACAGAAAAAAAAACACAAAGGGCTGGTTTGGAACCCAAGTTTTGGGTATTTTTATGGAAAACAAAAGTTTGAAATTAAACTGTTTCAGAACAATAAATGGAAATATCAGGCCTCATGGGGGCTGAATCTGTGCCCACACAGTCTGGGTGCTTGTGTCCCCATTTACTTGTAGAAAGCAGCTCATTTTTTCAGTGACCTTCTGCCCCAATTAGCAGTCATGGTCTCCTGTTTAGCAACTGGGTGCATTGTGTGAGTTTAGTTTGGTCTTAGGCAACAGGTATGAATGGAAATATTTAAACTTTCAGTTGAAAAGTCTAAGTTCATTCACTGAATTCCATGGGGTGTTTTTTAGTCTTCAAATTTTAACCCCAAAATTCTGTTGACTGTTAAGCCTACAAAATGGGAAAGGATACCCCTAGTTGCTTCTAAGCCAAATATCCTCATTTTTCCTTTCCCATTACATCCCAAGTGAGACATAATTAAGCAGTTTTGCTTCTCGTGGTATCAAAACTAAAGACAAAGCTATTTCAGCTATTTCTAGGCCTTTTTTAGAGAAGCTATCAAAACCAATCAGTGGTAGCAATTGAGAGACAGATAACAGATGGTATGTGATTCCACGTTCTGCCACATTCCTATAAATGTGTTAATTTACTGCTGAAACAAAGTAAGTTTTTTATGTCATTCATAAAAGGAGAAGATGACTTGAAAGATTTGATCAGTAATGTTAATGTGTTTTCTTTGGTAAATGCCACTTTCCCCAAGTTTCACATTGTTACATTCACCAGATTTGCAATATAGTTAACTACAAATTCTTTTCTATGGTAATCAAGCTGCTACCTCAGTAGCACTACATATGAAGTCAAAATATTAATCAGTAAGTCTTTCTTTTTTTCAATATGTTCTCCTTCAGAAGTAATCCAACCGGAGCCTTTTTACCGCATTGTAATTTATGAGCCAGATGGAGCACAATACATTTTTAATAAAAATTAGGTACAAGCAGATACAAGGGATTAATAATTGCATTATAATTTTATAGTTTTTAATATACACTGCCGTAGAAAAGACAATCAAATATGGGGTCCATCTCAAGGATATAAAATGCAGTATTTATTTTTAATGGAAAGAGAATTTCATGAATTACTGAGCTGTGAAGAGCTGATGGATGCACTCGGGCAACACAAAAGACAACTATAAAGAAAAGGCATACAGAACAACAGAGCACTACTGTTTGTTTGGGATATGAACACATCTGAGTATGCTCTGGAGACTCAGCTCTACCAGTTTGCATGGATTATGTACATTTTCAAGAATGTCCTGTACAGGCTGGGGCTTTTTTTTAATGTGTGTTTCTGACACACATTAATTAGCAATTTATTACACAGGGGAAAATAGGAGTAAAAGCAGTGTAAGTAAATTGATTAAACCATTGGAAGAATTATATCTTTCTCAAATCCACTTTAAACTATATTGATAGGATTGAGTAGTAGAAGTGAAGCAGCTATAAATTTTTGCAGTCCTTGCAAACTTTTAAAATATGCTCTCCAGGAGTTAATATATTATTGTACATCTCTTTTCACAAACAGCTAGGAAACAAGTTATTCATTTTTCCTGCAGTCCTAGCATTTCCATCTGATAAACATTTCCTTTTGTTTATAAAAATCCTGGAAGATTTTGCTCTGATAATCTTGCAAGCACCTTTAAAACCTTTTAGACTTATGAGTGGGTGTCTCCTTGATCCAAAAACCTTCCAGCTGAATGATGAACTTGCTGAGGAATTACTTAATGTTCAGCATTTAATCTGAAGCATGATCTAGCAATTGAATCGAAGCACATCAAAGACAGTTCCCAGTAAGAAAAACAAATCTTCTAGGAAAGGGCAGCTCTATTCCTCAGAGATGCTAATTACACCACGGCACACCCTGAAATGTGGTGTACACTGTTCCTCTCCAGGGTTCAGGGGTGTGACATGAAATTGCTTTGAAGGAGACCCCAAAGATATGAATTCATTTTTCTTTCTTTTCCCTATTTTTTTGTAAAATCAAATGAATGGGTAACAGAGGGCAGGAAGTCTTCAAATACAGCATGCCAACAATGAAATCTTTGAAGGGGTACATACTGGCAATGTAAAATCTCCACTGGGATCATGCCTTCATCAATTTGAAAAGGAGACTCTGTCTGAAAGCTTTGAAGAAACACACTCCTTTTGAAGAGATGGGAAATCTTTGAAGTTATTAAGCATGCATTAATCATTTTAGATAGGTAAACTCTGGAATAAAACTCATCCCAACCTGTAGTGTTCTTTGTTGGTGCTTTGTTAACTAAATCCTGTGGCACATTTCACTGAGAAGGAAATGATAGTAGTAGCCCAAAGTGAGACTTATTGCAGTCTGGAAGCTGGAGCTTAGTGCACTGTGTTAACTAGATTTTGACAGCAGGCTGGAAGCATCATCTAGGTTAAAAGATATATAATATATAGGAAAATGTTCCCTTCCTGGATGTTCTTTCATCCACCCTTTTCATACATGTCTCTTTCCTAGTAACGCATTGCCCCATGACAAAGCCTCCTCTTTGTCCACATCAGCTTTGCAGGCGTTAATCATATGTAAAAACCATGGAGATCCAGGCACATCACCACAGGGAAGGGGAGGCATTCTTCAAGAGGACCATGGGATGTACACATCTCCCAGACTTGTCACTGGGGTCATGGCTGGGTGCAGAGAGACATGTTTGAGCCAGCCCCAGCTTAGCCAGGTCAGTGCAGGATTAACTGAGCAGAAATAGATGGACTGCAAAGCTCAACAGAACACAGTAGGTGGTGAAATTACTCCTTGTGGCCTTGGACAGTGTGACTTCATGAGTTTGTAAGGGAGGAGAGGCTGGACAGACAGGAAGGTTGTTAAGTATTGGCTACTTACTTCTAGCATTAGTTAGACCATAATTTTTCACTGCTGTCATCATTACTGTCTACATGCTTGTACATTGCCAACTCTCTCCAGGACCAAGAAAGTTCTCGGCTACACACAAAGCCCACGTTAGGACAAGACTCTAAGTCCCATTGTCAGGGGACACCCAAAGGAGGGCAACCAGTAGGAAACACTGCCAGAGTGGTTCAGCTGGTCCATATTTGCCCTCAGCTGGTGAGGTGGTTGGAGAAAAGGAATCAAGAGACAGTTGCAAATGCAGAAGAGAGAAAACGTTGAATTGCATCACTTAGTGATATGTTAAGAAATTCCTTGGAGATAAATTGCATATTTGAATCAATTATCCTCCTCTCACCAGAGATACTGTAATTCTGAGCATGAAGCGCTAACGCCCTGTCTGGTTTAAGCAAACCTGGTGTGCTTTAGTGCATCAGTGGCCCCACAGTTGTTCCTATGCTTTTCTCCCAATGTCTCTGCCCTCCAGTCCAGGACTAGAGGCTGAAAAACAGTGAATTGTCACAAATGATCATCAGTCCATACCCTCAGCTTACTGCCTTGCCTTTCTGCTTGAGGAAACTGTAGACCTGGGGAAACAGCTTTAGGGAAAGATTGAGCAAAACAGATCCATCCATACCACAGTGAGATGGAAGCAGGCAAAACCAGAGAACAATGATATACCTGAGATTCAATATCAGATTAGGACATGTAAATACATGTGTCTACTTGTAAACATGTAAATATTCATTAGTAATATGTGGCTAGTGGGGAAGCAGCTTCTGAAATAGGAATGTCTAGCACCCCTTCAGACACCCTAGAGATCTGCAGAGGTAGACAAGAAAAAGAACATGCCTTTTTCTGCAGAAGCAAGTGGAAGCCAAGTAGGTATTTTAGGTCAACCCAGAGGGCAACTAAAGAGAGCTTCTTCTGACTATAACAAGCTTTTATATGCCTAGCTCCCAAGCTGGCATCTACAAGCAAGTACCTACATTCAAGTATCTTAATCTGAAGCTGTATCCCACTCCCAGAGGATGAAGAAATAGTTGGCTCATGAAAGCTCATTAACTATCTTTCAGCCTCCCTGTATACCTCTGGCATCATCTAAATAAAGTAGTTTAAGAAACTTTTTTCACTAGGAAAACAAAAAACCAAAAAACTCAACCCAAACAAAAGCCAACAGTTTTACTTCCTCCCCCCCAAAAAAACCCCCTCTACAAAAACCAAATCAAAACACAAAAAACCCCCCAAACAAGCACAACCCAATAAAACAAAACAAACAAACAAACAAAGAAAAAAAACCAACAACCAACCAACCAAAAGAATAAAACATGAAAAATAGAAAAGAGGGTGAACAAACAGAAGTGAGACTATCCAACTTGGAAAGGCATACATATGACAACTCCTGGTGAGCCTATGGCCATACCTTTACAAGAAATGTCACATCATGGTGCTGCATTTTATGCCAATGTCCAGGGAGAATTTGCAGGATTGTAATGTTGAATCTCATTAGCTTTGGAATGCAGGTCTGAGGTTTCCAACAGGATATCCAGGGCTCTTTCTGTGAGAAAGCAACATTGACATTTTGGCAGCATCCCAAGTTAATAACAGAAAAGTTAATAACAAAAAAGAAAGAGTAGAATCAAATCTCTTTTCCTTTGGGAAATCCAAAATGTAAGTCTGGATTCAAAGGTTACGCTTGTGCCTCTTTCGCAAAGATTATTAAGCCAAGACACAAACTGGAACTGGGGGGGGTAGTCTGTATTGCCCATGTCTTGCTCAGCCTAAAACATCCAATGGCAAGGAGACAAAAGATGCTTTTATATTTTCTCCCTTCTAGTCCCTTTCCCACAGCTTTTGGCAGATATGGAGTAGGATCAGGAGGTATACCTTGTCCTATTCTTTCACATAGGCAAAGTGTGTATTGAAGAGTGTTGTGTCAAAGCAGAAATGTAATTGAGAAAACTGTCTCTAGCCTTCCCTCTGAGGAGGCCAGAAGGATAAAATCATAGTATTCATATTTACTTTTTGAAAAATAGCAGACAGATTTCTCTATCTGGCAATATATATTCAGTGCAGGCCATTGTCCTCAACAAATCAGAAACTGATGTCGGACAAACAAACTCAGAGGTCCTACTAATCAGAGAATCACAGAATCACAGAATCAATTAGGTGGGAAAAGACCTGTGAGATCATCAAGCACAAACTATGACAGAATACCACCTTGTCAGCCAGACCATGGCACTCAGTGCTTGCACGAGTACACGGTCCTTTGTGCATGAATAACAGGTCAGGTGAGGATGTTTAGCAATTAGGAACCAGACAAAATCTAGCAATAAATAAACCCCTGAACCAAATACAGCAGAAAAAGAGACCTCAGCTGCCTTGGTCTATTCACTTGCTCTTCTGGTTCCAAGGGAGCCAGGTCAGATAGCCAAATTCTTCCCTCCCCCGCCTTTTCTTTTTTTGTAAATTATGCATGCAAATACTCATTATTTAATCAGATCTATTTCATGACCTGGCCTTAATGTCGCTCTGGGCTATATTCAGACAGATAGCTGGAACATTTAAGTTCAAGAAAATCATTACTTGTTTGGATTACCTTAATAGTCAGCCCTCCCGATACAGCCAGAGGAGAGTTAGGTGTGACACCAGTCACCCCTCTCAGGCAGCTGTGATGTGGCTTCTCATCTCTCTTTCCTGACCCTCTTTTAAATCAGGGTACAGTAGCCCTGACAGACACTCACTTGTGGTCAGCTGAATTTAGATACCTGCATTGACTGTAAATCCACTCGATGACACCACATTCAGGACATGCCACATGGATACACCTCTCTGGACCGGATTCTTCAGTTATGAGATCAAACTCCTACTGTCTCCTTCCTATCTCCCTCTACTACTGGTATTGGCCACTTCAAAGCAGGACGCAGGACACACAGATTAGTCTTTAATTGACTCCTACCAAAAATGCAGTGCTGGACTGGTACTCAAACTACAGCACTGAATAGGATACTAATATGTGACAGTTCCGAATGCACCTCGTCCCAGGTAGCCTAAATAGAAAACACATCTGTAGTAGGGAGTTAAGCCAAAGCTCCAGGTCCTAAGTTAATAACAGCCAGTGGTTCTTCGCCACAGCAGAGCTGTGTCTTCTGGGATTTGCTGTCCCGGTACTGTCACATGTAAACAAGACTCTGACAACTTCAGTAATTTCAAGAAATAACTGGTGAAATATGTAAAATAGGTTTTTTTAGATTTGCCTTGTAAATAACTGTTCTGTATGATCAATGATCTGCTTGTGCCCTTAACATTTGCCATTTACTTTTTGATCTTAAATTGAAGTATGGCTGTGATCAGACATCAGTTTGTATTTTGGCCCTTCTGAAAAGCATGATTTGCAAAGGATCATAAGCACATTTTTTTTACTCATAGATTTTTAGCAGAAAATGTGCTCAGGTAGCCTTTTGGCTGTAATGAAAATTTCACAGTATCTTGTATCCGACACCATTAATATTTTCACATTTGTCTTGTATGTCACTTGTCTTACTAACTAATAGATCATTCTTATTATAGGCATACCTTCACTATTGAGTTATCTAAAGAAAGACACGATTAATATCAATAAGCTCCTTGTGAAACATGAAAATATCCTGGGAGGGAAAGCAATACTACACTTGTAGGAATCCAGTTTTGTTTCTAAATAATGAGATGTATATCTCAGGCAGACAAAGAGCTTTGTGCAATGCTGAATCCACACCTATGTGCCTATTTAAAGGTCCTTTCTCAAGTCATGTCTCTTTTTATTCTCAGTGAGGATGGACACAGCTCAACATTTAAAATTATTCATTTTGTAATGCAAACATACTCCTGCTGCTAAGCTGCGGATTTCAAACCAGTTAACAAATTACAAAAATCCTTTTTCAGAAGACAGATTATTTGGAATTATCAGCTCTGATGTGCTGTTTAATTATGCATGCTTTTGTGCTAAGCATCTTTAAATATTAACGAGATATGTTTTTGCACTTATGACCCAAAGTAGATCTATAGTAAACTCACATGTCTGTTGGCAGTAAGTCATCACAGGACTGCTGTACAGCAAGAGCTCTTTTTAGACTCAGAGCTTGTCTGTGGTTTTTTGCTTTTGTATCACCACCAGTGCTATGGAAAAGGAATCAGGAAAATCACAACCCTGACAGAGAGCCTTTCTCAGATGAATGGGGCTAAGATAATTTTTGCAATCACTTTCTGCCTCACTCTCAACATGAGAAAGGAGCATCTGAGAGCTGCTAAGAGCTTAGCCCCAGTGATGGGTGCAACAGGCTGCACAGTGGAGAGAGGCAGATGGCTGGGAAAAGAGCAGTGCTGGGCTGCCCTTGAGTATCTATCCCCAAGGCAGACATGGAGATCTTATCCTGGGGTAAGGTTAGACAAACTTATTCATGTGTACTGGAGAGGAGAAAGCCTGTAAAAGAGTTAAAAATTACAAGAGAGAAGATCCTGAGAATGTCACATTACTCAAGATCAGCTTGACTCCAGAGACTGAGACAACAGTAGTATCCTGTCCAGGATAATCTGCATCATAACAGCTTGATCCTCTCAAATAAAATGCAGATTTCCACTGACTCAGTGAAGGTTTGAATAGATGCCTGACCCATCCAGACCAGATGGATTTTAACAGCCTATCAATACGCTATTGATCTCCTGATCACTCCTAGTTAAGTCAGATCATCTTCTACAATTATCATGCCCAAAGGTTTTGCCTGATTCCTCATGAAACAGTGTTTAGAGCTTGGGTGTACGTGGACTGACATTGGCAAAAGGAAGAAGAATATTAAGCCCAAGCTTCCAGCAATAGCATGGATGTTGATGGTCTTGAAGCTGGATGGTGGGACTATGTTTCTGCTCTTGCTCTCATCAGACACAACAGAAACCTGAATCACACCAGTGGCTAGTGGGGCCCTGTTACCTGCTCTCTGGTCATTCTGGAGCTAAACAAATGTTCAATGGCTGTGTGCCAGATGCTGAGCATAACCATAGAGCTGAAGAAGAAACAGTTTTAACATATTTCTCAGGGAAGTTCCCCACAAGGAAAAGACGAAAGGGGAGAGGAACTGCTGGGCACAAAAACCTTGTATTCACTCTACCTGTAAAGGCTGTTTCTGGAGCTCACCTCTCTGTGTCAGTGTCACTG
This sequence comes from Scytalopus superciliaris, assembly GCA_013400415.1. Taxonomy (NCBI): domain Eukaryota; kingdom Metazoa; phylum Chordata; class Aves; order Passeriformes; family Rhinocryptidae; genus Scytalopus; species Scytalopus superciliaris. The sequence goes on along the minus strand of VXBX01003936.1, from coordinate 296,972 downwards.
CACTGTGTCCACGGTTGTATTCGGAGCTGCCCGATCACAAGATAAGCCATCCTTCCTTTGACAAAACCTGACAGCAACACATGCCTCACATATTAAAACACAGCCCCTTTCCTGGCAGCAGATAGCATCTTCACTGCTCACAAATCGCTCACGGTAGTTAGAAGGTGCCTTGTACTCATGAATGTTGTTGCCTGATATATTAAGCCAATACACAAGCTCATTACCTCCACTTCTGCCACAGAGCTTACCTATATCGAAAAGCTGTCACACAGCAAAGCATTAAACAAATACACGGGCTGCCTTGTTATTACTGTCTGTGGCACAGCCGTGCTTGCAGAGCAAGGCAAGGTGGGGGGCTGGCTGTGTCAGCACTGGATGGGATTGAAGAGAGTGTGGCAATCAAGGTAGCACGGGCAGATGGGTTTTACCATGTTGCAATGAAAAGTTCACTTATGTCTCACTGCCCAGGCCAGCTGTGCAAGGAATTACTTCCTTTTTTAAAAGTAATATAGCACTGAAAAATAGCCTTGCCCCTGAAAACGGTGTTCCAATTTCAGTTAAGGTAGAGTCAGTTTTCTTCTTAGTAGATGGTCCAGTGCTGTACTTTAGCTCTAGTATGAGAATAATGCTGATAAGACACTGGTGTTTCATTAGTTGGTAACTAGTGACTATCTTAATTCAAGGAATTTTCAGTGTCTCATGCTCTGTCAGTGGGGAGCTGCACAAAAAGCTGTGAGGAAGCATAGCCAGTACAGCTGACCTGAACCAGCCAAAGGGATATTCCATACCACAGAACATCATGTCCAGTATAAAAACTGGGTGAAGTTAGCCAGGAGGGGGGATGAATGCTGCTCAGGAATGAGCTGGGCATTGGCCAGCAGGTGATGAGCAATTGTGCTGTGTATCACTTGTGTCTCTTGGGTTTTATTTCTCTCACTTTTTCATTATGATGATGATGACGATAATGATGATTATATTTTACTTTATTTCAATTATTAAACCTTTCTTATTTCAGCCCAAATGTTTTAACTTGTCCTCTCTGAGGGAGAGGGGACTGAGCAAGGAATTGCGTGGTACTTCGTTGCCAGTTGAGGTTAAACCACAAAAAAAGGGCAAGACAGAGCAAAGATAGGGCAGGAAATATTCTGTCAGGGCATACAGGTCTCAGGGTACTAAGGCAGGAGCAGGAGATTACTGATTTACTTACGGTCCTGCAAGGCTGTCTGTGGCAAAATGAGGAGAAAACTTGGATATCCCAAGCCTCCCAGGATTATCTGTCCCTGAAACACAACTTCTTCTTCCATGTTGGACTGACCCCTCACCTTGGTATTTTCTCTGAGAAAAGAGCCTCCACACACTCCTTCCACCACTGAAAGGATTCAGTGGGAAATAAAAAATATTATGGTCTGTTACATGAGGGTCTGATGATGAACAGGTTTTGCTTATTCTCTACTGCAACAGAGAAGTGGTTAATCACCAACATGAAGAGGAGGGAGCTGACCCAAAAATGCAGCGTGTTCCTCGATGATTCTCACAGTACAGGGCACAGGCAAAAGTGGGTGTATCGACTGGCCTCACACCACCAGTTTGGTCCCAACCTTCCTTTTCCAGAGGTTTGTATGTATGCAGGATTATGTACCATGTGGCCAGTGTGCAGGGCACACACCAGGCTGGATCAGAGAGGGACTTGGTCCTCCTGAATAAGAGGATGGAAAACGGACAGAAAATAACAGAGAGCTCCAGAGAAAAAAACAAGAATCTGCAATTCAAATCCATTGATCCCCAAGGGACTGGTGAAACAACTGCTTGCAATTGCATTAGTGCATTTTAATATGTTAACGGGCCCCCAGCTGCTGGTACCTGCCCCGTCAGCTGCAGTGTGGTCGCTGGCCATTTCCTTCTGCCGCTCTGCAGCACAAGGTCAGACAGGTTTCCTCAAGAGGGTTAAGTAAACAAACTTTAAATCACCCAGCAACAGACTGGGAGCATACTCAAGGCCAGTTATGATTATCTCGGCTCCAGGGTGGGAACTGGATGTATCGGGAGGGATTTTTCCTACGGATGCGATGAAATGCACAGCACCGCTGCCAGTGCTGCCTTCTCATCAAAAATTTTCTTGCGTAATTTACACCAGGTGTCATTGTAGGTAGAAAATATTGGGATGTTAAGGAAGTCATAACATTGGCAGATGATATTTTATGTAGTAATATGCATGCTGAAGACAATAGGAGTATCTCCTATAAGTGAGCACCACTCAACATGAATAATGGCTTCAAGGTCAGGCCCCTAATGAACAGTTGTCTAGCTGTGAATATATACACTTTTTCACTCTGTTATAGGCAATGCTCTCAGCTACCTAATTAGGTTGATCCGTGAAAATGATTATTCATTATCTGAAGTCTGAAAGCATAGAATTGTGTATCCATGCAGTGTGCCTTGAAGAAAAAACATGTGAAATTCTAATGTCAGTTAAGGTGACGGCATGATGAATGAAAAGAATGCATGACTTCTCTCAGGACTTTCCCTGCGAGTCTGTTGAATTCCATGAAAGTTCACCTGGGGAAAAACAGAAAAGAAAAAAAAACCCAAACTTTCTAGGTGAGGTCAAAATTAAAGATTCAAATGTTAGTTTTCAGAGGGATGTTACATTGTGAATTACGAAGGAATTTCTTATTTAAATGAAATACAACAGTAGAGTATTCCTATGTTTTAGAAATGCAAGTTTTCAATTGTANATGGGATAGAATACTTCCTAGATCTTGACCCTGGTTACCAAGGAAGGCCTACAAAAAACAACCCATCACATATTCAAACCAATTATCTGAAAATCCTGAAACACGGCATTGTCTACAGGTATGGGGTTTCCAAAATTACACAATATTAATTCTATTACACGGAGCTTCTGCAAAAGAACTAGCTGTAGCCTGTTGCCACAAGAATAAGAAAGCAGTAAAGAAAAAAAGAAATAGAAAAAGTAAAGATGAGAAAAAACAGGTGTCCCACCTTGAAAAGGCACTGTAGGAAACAGGCATGTCTGTGGAAATAGAAACAGATTCTCATCATGTGGAAGGAGCATCTTTTTGTCTGAGCCTCTAATTCGCATCTAATGCTGGGATGTAGTTCCTGAGGCCTGGATATAAATCTGAACTGAATTTCCAATTTGGAAAGAAACCTCAGTGTAAAATTGATTTGGGCTCTCCCTGCGTGCTTCAGGTCAATGTGAGAAGAAGCTCCCTGAAACTCTTTGGATATTTCTCTTGTGGTGCCAAAGCTCCACTCCCCTCCAGCTCCTATGGCACCATTTTCCTTGCAGGTACCTGTCTGTGGACCTCTTGGCCTTCACCTGCACCTAATCCATCCTCACCCAGGGAAGTCAATGAGCCAGGGCACGCACCACTGCGACAGCCACGTGCAAGAATTGTTAATGATGAAATGCAAAAGGCGTTTCCCCATTATACCCTTTCTCCCGTGCCAAGTTTTCCCTTGTTAATTAGGAGGAAAATTTCACAACTTTGCCACCATATAATTAAATCTTGCAATTAACATGTGCACTTAAGCCATCGTTTTGAAAATGAGACTTATGCAGTGAAATATACTTAAGGAAAAGCACAAGGATGGAGGGTGAAACTGCGACACTGTGCTAATGATCCAGAACACCACTGGATAAATGATAGGTCTCACTGACAGCACTCTGCCCATCTGACATGTGCAGGAAAGGGCATATGCTTACCAATGCTAATACAACACAGTACCAATAAAAGGGGAGCGGGAGGGAGTGTGACAAAAGCAGAGGTAAATACATTAAGTCTCAATTAGAGTAGTGACACGAGAGAGAGCTGAGGTTAATATATTTTAGGAGAAAGCCTTTCTGTGAGTGAGGGGTTGATCTCTGCTGGATGATGTGACAGAGATGATGACAAGGGAAAAGGGAAGAGCTTTTCATTTCATTAGACACTGCTTGCAAATGGCAGTACAGTCACAGGGCTTTATGGCTTGCATTGGCACATCTCTTCAGTTTCCATTGCCCTTCAGACATGGGTGTTGGATGGCTTTGAAAGAGCTGGATTTGACCACAGCCTTGCTCTCTGTTTCTATGATGCCACAATAGCTTGGGATGTCCAATGTACAGGTTTGCACCCCAGCTTCTGTCTGGATCAGACTCAGAACCTGGACATACACAGAGGAGCCTGCATGATTTTGATGCCCCACAAACATCCAAGCACTGTACCTTCAGATACAGCATTTGGCAGCAAGGCTGTGAATATATTATGCAGCACATGGCAAAATCAGAAACCAGCACACAAATATCTTAAAGGAGGCTGCAAGTTTTTGCTGGGTAGTTACATAGCAGCAGGGAAGAAGTCTTGGGTCTCATTTGGTGACTTGACACATATAACAATACAATTAAAACAAGCTTCAAAGATGTAATTATTGCAGTCTAGTGGTATGCCATGCTTGTAAGCTGGAAAATAATAAAACTCAGCAACTGACCACTCACCACTCACCTCTGCTCCTCCTGTGTACAATCAGAAAAAGGGAACTGGATCTTTAACAGCAATTTATGCTAACATTTTAATTGCACTGACTGAATCTTATTCAGTGGCTACAGCTTTACTTATTCCAAAATAATCTTTATTCAATTAGTAAAGTACAGACAGTATCATGAAACAGTCACAGAAATCCATCAGAGAAACAAAGCATGAATTCCTTTTGTACCTCCTGACACACACGCACACACCACTCTGCTTATTAGGATGACATCCAGTATTCAGACATAAAATCTTAAATTACAGAGTGATTGGGGCTTTTCAACTGATCCATAAAAGTATGCACTTAGCAAAATCTAAGAACAGGTAGAAGAAATGGGTAACACCCAATGCACTGCCTTTTGAAGGCAGGCACTGAAGCATGCAAAAATAAACATTTGCTGAGGTGAATGCAGTGTGCTATTTGTACAATTCAACACAGCAACGACCTCAAGTAATAAAAATATCTGCAGATTTAAGCCCAGAGGACTATATTACATATCAATAGCAATAAACCCAGAAGAAATAGAAATGTATTATTTATAGACCTGTTTATAAAACCTAAATACTTCTCTAGCAAACCTACTCCTGTAGAACGGTCTTCCTCCCCCTCCCTCCTTTAGTGCTTTGTATGACAAGGTAGCAAAATACTGTAAGATAGAACTTTGTAAAAGATAAAGAACTGGAATTAGGAAGAGATGCAACTCCATCCTGCATAATTTTCCCAGTGACATGACCTGCATTTCCACTTTACACCTTTGGAAGTGAGATTGCGGGCAAACCCCAGGTTCATAGCATACTATCACCTGGAAGGCTGATTCTGTCTAATAAAGTTGAAAAGGATCTTTGCTGTTAATTTTTACAGCAGTTTAACTAGATTATGACTTTTTAATTCCCTTCCCTTCCCTCTCCTTTCCCTCTCCCTCTCCCTTTCCCTCTCCCTTTCCCTTTTTTCTCCCCAGTGCAAAGATTTTTTGATTCAGTGAACATACTGAAATGCCAGCAAAGGGGAGGAAGTTATTTTCACTGTCTCCTGTCATTCAGATCTCTCCTTAAAACACTTATGTTGTTTCAAATCTCACACTGCTTTTATCTCACTATCTCACTATAAGACCATTACAAATAATAAATCCTTCCTGGGATGCCCCATTTTATGGACCAAAGCAATCCCATGTTCACAGGAACAATTTTCCTTCCTTATATATATCCCCTAGAGCAAAACTGCGGGTGCTGAAGCTACTTTGCCAATGAAAAAAAAAAAAAATTACCAGAGACTTAAAAGATTAGGCTGGGGAAAGTAATGGATTATACTGATGGACTCAATCACCTGCATTTACTTGAAGAGTCTAAGTGTCTTCAGATCTGGTCATAAGCTGCTGAGTAACACACTGAGTAATTTAGACAGTGGACAAAGGCCTCTAAACAGAACAACAGACTACTGTAAAACAGCCCAAACTTGTTCTCCTGCTTGTTGCCTTTTTACAGACCCCAGGACATAACCCCTCCATGATGTGCCCCCCTCCCAGGGCCACAGCAGCCCCCCACAGCCAGCGCATGCAAGTGGGAAGTGATGCCACAGAGATCAGACGCAGTCTTTGTCTGTTCTTGTTCCTACTTGCCCTTCCAGTGAGAAATCCATGCATTCATATTACTGCAAATTACTCTGAAATCTCTTTTCACTTCCTCACAGCTGCCGTGTAACATGCACCATCATCCAGGTCTTTGCTGGATTTGACCCACAAACTTCAAGCCAAGTTTTGTCTGCTCTTACTGGATCTTCTTTTAATGTGCTATTTTCAGAAGTATTAGAGTGAGCTACTAAATCCTATCTTCATTTCTTCTCCTCCACTCTGGATGCTTTCAAATGAATTAACTATAACTCTGGCCTTGGTCAAGCTGGTGGGTTAATATGAGCAATGAGTTAAATAAGTTAATATGAATTTGATCCTGCTGTAACTTACACTGGTGCAAATCTGAAAGTTTTACTTTAGAATTGTTTGGGTTATAGCAGTGTAAAAAATGGCTAACAGAGGCAGAATTAGATTAGTACTTCCAAAATATCTGGAATTTCATCTCTTTTGTCTTGACAAGTGAAGTCTGGTCATCCTGCCCCTGCTATTTCTTTTGAAATTCTGGCAGCTGAGTTCCAAAGCACGACCAGAACTTGTGAGCAGAGGGAGTGAAAGCTGAATAACCTAATCTATAACATCTGCATGAAATACAGTTTAATTCCACGTGTTGCGTACAAAGAGGACCAAAAGGGCTCTCTCTATATTTTTCAAGACATATACATTGCTGGCTAAAGAATTTTACCAGATGTTTCCAATATATCTTTCCTGATGGAGATGTATCTTTTTACATATGAATCTCACCCAGGTCTCCCACAGATTTGAAGTCAGCACAGCTTTCTCCTAATGGGATAAAAAGATCACATTTCCAACGTCTTTCATAAATTTTATGCCTAATTAAGTTCCCATTAATGGGGTTGAGAAGGGCATCTTTATTTTCAGAACAGCACACACTTTTTTTGGTTTTNCCAAGAGCTAGCATGTCCTCTAACAAAAGGTACAGAACATTGCCATAAGTATTGAGATAAGCTCTCATGTTTCAGAAGAGCAGCAGATTTTGGCATGGGTTGATCTTTTTTTTTTTTTTTTTAAATAAAGGTCACTTGGACTTCTCTGGCTTTCTGGATTTTTAGAGGGTTTGTATTATTTATTTTTTCCCCTTTTGTGACTCACTTGTCACTGCAACACTGTGTGCCATTACCCAGTACCATTTGGTTTTGTGGTCTGTTCAAATTTGTTAGCTTTTTTTAATCTATAGAGTGACATAAGTGACAAAAATTCTTCCTCACCAGCTGAAAATGGGAGATGCTTTTGGAGCCAGCCATGTGGCTGACAACAGTGCCACCCTGTGTCCCAGCCGGCTGTGGGACCCACTGAAAACTCTTTTGTCAAACCTTTCTCAGCCACACCAGTATCCTCCAGCTCTCCTGCATCACAGCCACTAGAAGACTCCTTTCCTGCTGCTTCCTGGCTATTATTTACTTTCTGAACCTCCTCTTTAACTTTCTGCCAGGAGGTGGATTTACAGCTGCCTGGCAGAGTGCAGCCTTCAGAGCAGCACAAATAATCATTTGAATAAGGCACCTTTCTTGAAACAGTTTGGATCCACAGTTTGGGTAGAAATGGTTTGATGAAGCTGCAAATCAATATTACTCTGTAAATTTTTAATGTTCACACCATGTGAAATGCTGTAAATAAAATAAGCTAACCACAATAGGCTATTCTTTGTAGTTCATTTAAAAAAATGTCTGTTCAGCAGTATGGCTAACTACTTGCTGTAGATATGGCTTTAAAACTGTCTAGGCTAATACATCAAGACCAGAATTTGAATAACCTCTAGTGGCAGGCAATTTTTCAGAAGTCCCAAATACTACAATAAGTAACACTAGAATTTTTTTTCAAGTTATGTGCTTATACAGACAGTCAGAAAATAAGCAAAATGAGCACAAGTTTCTTGCACTGGCATGCTTATTAATCCAGGAAAGGGTTGTTAATTATTAGTGGTGAGCTCAGAGTGGAAAATTCAGGTCTTGATTTCAACCCCGGCTACACACAGATGTTCTGGGAGTTTGAAGTGGGGGGATTTCTCATGAAGTGACCCCATTATAGAAATGTGTAAGTACCATTTTTGTTACCTTGGATCCAGGCTTTAAAAATTTTCTTTTTTGGTCATAGTCCACCATCTGTTTCCATAGATATATTTTACAAGAGGGACAAGGGATAATGCTTTTAAACTGAAATAGAGGAGTTTTAAATTGGATATAAGGAAGTAATTCTTTACTGTGAAGGTGATGAGGTACCGGAATAGGTTGCCCAGAGAAGCTGTGGATGTCCCATCCCTGGAAGTGTTCAAGGCCAGGCGGGATGAGGCTTTGAGCAACCGAGTTTAGTGGGAGGTGTCCCTTCCCATGGCAGAGGAGTTGAAACAAGATGATCTTTGAGGTCCCTTCTGACCCAAACCATTCTATGATTCTATGATTCTATAATTCTCTCAGCAAGACTCATTTAAAAAACTAAACAAAACAAACTCATAAACCAGTACAAAAAAAAAGGCATAAAAAGCAAACATAAACAACATCTGCAGCATAAACCCCCACCTTTTGTAACTTTGATTCTTAGCTGTGCCTTGCCTTGTATCTCAGTGGGAGATGTGTCACTATGGAGACAGATTGATGACTTTTCCACCAGCAGTATGTCACTGACTGATCTGATGGTCTAGTCATAGATGCTGCCACGTGGGGGATATCAGCACAGTGTTCAATCTCACCCTGCTTGTACAGTGAGCAGTGCTTGGAAGCAATATGCAAAAGCCTGGTATAGAAGGATGTATGTGATTTTATGCTGCTATATTTGATATATATCTTCTAATACAGAAGAGACCTCATGTCCTGCTCTCTTGACTTTACACAGAGTTCAAGAGAGGAAAGAGAGGGACAAAACAAAGCACAAGGGCTTTTTACTCCCAAGAAAAAATTTGTCATCTGTCAACTGTTACATGTGACATTAACTGAGATTCCCAAATCCTGTGAAGAAGCTGTCTGTGAGTGAGACAGGTAGAAAAGGCAGCCCTGCACTTGGAGGGTCAGCAGTAGGCCAGGTTCGGTCCTCAGCTCCAACACTGAGCAGCAATATGTCCTTACACAAATCACCCTGAACTCACTTTCCCATATGTAAAAAGAGGATTTTAATATTTGGATTTTGCCTCAGTGGTGAAATTCTCAGCTTGTGATACCTTCCCTCAATAACATCAGGGGTTCTATACCTCTGAGGTACAGCACTGTAAAAAATGTTTTCCTGACATATTATTCATTAAGGCTCCATAAATTACATGTTTCAGCTGAAAGAGTGGACTAAAAGTCTGTCCAGGTGATCCTATTTTATCTTTTAGCTGTCCAGGAAGAGGGGGCCTAGTCAGCCTGGGGCAAAACACCATCAGGAGGGTGAATGTTTGTGCTGGCTGTTTTTTTTCCACAGCTACACTGACAAGGAAGCTTTCTCCAGGGAAGGAAATACATCCCTGCTTGCAGAGCTTGGAGGATTACATACTTCACCTTCTGTCCCAGCTCAGGATGAACCCAAAGTCTCAAAAATCTTATTAAACTAGCATTCAAAAAATGCAGAGAGAGTATTCCAGTATGCCTCACTCATACCTAAGCATTTTATTTTTCATAAAACTTTTTGCAGTATTTTAAAAGACAAAACAACATTGGATGAATAGGAACAGCTTCTTCTTCTCTCAAAGTGTGAAATTAGTCAAAACCATTTTTTGAACCTTTGATAAATTAGATTAACAGATGATCATCAGCTTTTTTACTTTCCCACCCCCTGTACAAATGCTTGGCAAGGGTTGATACTCCCTGAAGACCATATAAAATCAGTTGTTTGACAACTGGTAACTGGTAACTTGAGACTTCCATGTCCTGGCACTGGCTTAGTGACTAAGAATGAAAAGTACAAGGATAAACCCTCTGTTCTACCTTATTCCTCCAGCACAGTTGTACACTTGGGATTATGATGCTCTCTGTCAGACACAGATCCAAAAAGGATATGGAAAAGAGATAAAAGTTGGCGGGTATTTACAAGGCTTAAGGAAAAGAGTATGAAAGAGTATGAAGCTTATTTGAAACTTTGACTAGTGGTCAATGAAGGCCAGTGTCTAGAGGTCAGCTGGGAGTCAGTTAGCAGTAAAAAAAAGGCACTAGTGCATGGACAGTTCGTGAAAGACCTTGAAAGTGAAATAACAAAGATGGAAAAGGCAAAACAGCATAATAGGAAGATCAACTTGGCGTTGGCATTAAAATGAACTGTATTGTGACAATACTGTTGAGGTAGGAGAAAAGTAATCCTGCAGGAGGAAAAAGCTGGAGGCAGTATGTGAGGTGTGTGGATGAAGAGAAACCGCCATATTAAGTGTAATGTGGGGAGATCTGCAGCACAGTGGCCGGGTGTGGAGAACAGTGAAGCAGCCTGAGCAACTGACAACACGGGCTGCTCCTGCAGTCCCTGACAGTGATGAAAAGAGAACATCTGGGAGACACTAGGCTGGGGGGTCAATTGCATCCAAGCTGTATCCTGCACACCCTTACATACTGTGCTTTGAGGTCATTGTCTCCCATTCCAGGCAACATGATTGCTTAGGGAAACAAAAGAGAGGAATGGCCAAGTTTCCAAAATCCTCAGGGTCATGGGCACCCTCAAGCTTCTGGACATGGGTAACTAAACATGTGAAACCAGTCTTGGAGCACTGAGTTATGTGCTTTTATCTGAAACATGAAGTAGAAGGAGACAGCATTGTAGAGGGAAGGAAAAGAGTGACTGAAACTGGAAAACCTGCATTTCCTCTCCCTGGTGCAGGTTATGGTAAAACAACACTATCGTCATTTCCTGCAGAAAGACAGGAGCAGAAAATCTCTAGACACTGAATCTCGGCTACCAATAGGAAACTAACTCAAGAGCGAATGTTTCTGGACATTTCAGAATGCCTCTGTTCTGAAGAAAATGCTGATAATAGGAGCCATGAAGATGCAACAACTTGGAGGTAGATTAGAGAAAAAAAAAACTCCAGGTTCTTATTATTTTATCTTCTGATATTTATGGACTGTCTCTTGAATAATAAGCACCTGAACTTAGCAGTATTCTTGAAGTACAGGACTCCTCAGTTGGCAGATACTTTTGTCTTTTCTTCATTGATGACATTTCTGACACCAGAATACCTGAGATGGAAACACCACAGAGAAAGGGAATGAAAGCATGAATGGGTAATGTAAGACTGCATTTTGTGAGACCTTAACATCACAAGGAAAATTCTGGTTTTATGTGTTGTACATCCAACTACTGAAGGCTACCAAAATGAGTGTCAGGAAAGAAGAGGACCTTACTGCTGTTGTAGGAATGGACATTATAAACAATTGTAATGAAGGAGTCAAATCGAGCTTAAAAGTCATCCTAACTAGGATATCTTCCCAAAACAGTACATTGTGAACTATCCTGAAGATTTGTAGAAGGAAAAGTGGAATCAAACCAGAATAAGTTCAAGCTACAGCAGAACAGAAACAAGAACTTAATTGTGCCCATTCTGGTTTGCCAGTCATCCCCCATCCTGACTGCAGAATAGCAAGAGTGGACAGACAGCCACCCATTACTCATATACACACACACACACATACACACACACACACACACACACACACACACACACACACACAAACACGTCTGTATTATTTTCAGAGCAAATTTTTCCTGTGTTAAACAATCCTTAATAGGATTCCCAGAAGGTATTACTATTCCTTATGAGACTGGCTCTGTTTACTTGGCATTCAGAGCAATGTAGTGATTTGTTAATGTATAGCTCTGTCACAACTAATAAATCTTTACAGAGTTATGGATGACATTATTATTTTTGATCAAGATTACAGCATTGGCTGGCTGATGTGGTTGATAGCAGTGCTCACAAGCTATCACCTATTCCTTGAATATTAGCTCAAAAAAACCTGAGTGTAATTCAGAGCATGGATCCATTTAAATATTAATGGCACAATGATATTGGTGGTAACAGTATTCCTGCAGAGGTTGCAAACCATGTCCTCCATACATGCATTCATAGCATTAGGCAGCAGAAAGAGCACTTCCTGGGGGCTGGCTGCTGATTGTAATGCAGAAACATTCATGTGCTGCTGCTTGTAGGAGGAGGGCAAGGGTAGCAGGGAAAGTGGTTCACATGTAAGTGTGAATGCAAACAAACAAATTGAGTTCCCACAGCAGAAGTGAAATAAATCCTAATCCTATTGCTGTACTATGCTGGGGTGTCAAGTAAGGCTTAAAGAAAAAGACAGTGTATAAGGAAAAGAAAGTAGTGTATAACATAAACAGTATATGTGCAAAATGAATTCTATAATAATGCAGATGTAGCAAATTATATTTAATAATGTTTGACAATTCCCCATGCAGCTAATGGTTTGTTAGAAAACAGTCCCTAATGTTTTAGGGACTGCTGGCATTTGCACTCATTTGCTTTGACTTAATTTACTTTTCTGTGTGTGTGCTATGTGCTGTTTTGCTTGCTCCTTGCAGTTTTATGATCCTTCTTGGCTTGTAGGGATTTCAAATGTTTTAACTCACTAGCTATTCTAATAACACAATGTCCATGGGAAGAATTTGGCAAAATTCCTTTTTAGGGATTCATTCCCTTTTTCCTCTTCATTACCCAATGAAAATCCTTTCTACTCTGATACCCAGACTCCTGTGAGACCTACTTGTTGCCAAACATGTAACTTCTAGACCCAGATTTCATGGTATGAGCAAATGAAAAGGGAATGCATTGTGCCAGGCACAAAAGGCAATTCAGATTACACTGAGCAACCTGCACTAGTAGATTCAGGTGGTATAACCAACCCATTTTAGCCATAAGTACTCATTCACCCAATTGTTTAAGTACTCCTCAAAAGCACATAAAAATGTTTAACATCATATTGACTCTGCAGTGCCAATGATATTATAAATCAGCCTCCGTAGCAGGAAGAAGCTCTGCGCCAAAGGACAGCCCTTGTCTCCTGACCTTTGAGTGGTGAACCAACTATTTTAGGTCAAAGTTTAGAAAAGTCTGAAGTATGGAAGAAGAGGAAAATTGATTTATTTTTTTTTTTCTCTCAGCCTGGCCTTGTTGAGACCAAGCCTTAGTCCCATACTTAATTTGGAACACAGATTCTTCTTATTTATTTTTTTTTCTCCTGCTAGCTTAGCAGTGCTTGTAGCTGGAGCCAAGCACTCTGAAAATGGAAATAAGCTAAACATCAAGGGCTCACAGCTTGCTTGCAGCTAACACAGCCATCGGGTAGTATCAATAAAGGATAGACAGTCTGCTCAAGTCATGCAGACCTCCCATAACCTCCTCAAGCATTCCAACAACAAAAATATTCATCGTGAAGATCAGATCATTGGTAAGATGAAGACACAACCCTTTAGTTCTGAATAAATGTGGATTCTAATGAGAGAGATAAATGAGTGCCTTGGTGGAACCAGGCAAATTTGAGTTGACTGACTCTAGTACATGACATTCATTCTTGCCTTGATGAAATGGAAGGAAGGTCAGTCGCTGGTGTGATTTGGTCCAATCCTAACCAAAATGGCTATGCAAAATGTTAAACATCCCCAAAGCCAGGGAGGAGATCAGATTTTGGCTTCGGGTTTTTTTGGCTTTTGGATTTTGCAGAGTTCACTACAGAAAGACAAAATCTGCTTCATGCTTGAGAAAAAATTAAGAAGTGCACCTAGGTGCAACCACACTCCTTTCCCTGTTTGAAGGAGACCATTGCAATGTGTCAGAATGTGGCTCAGTTCAAAGTATTTGAGTCTGAAAGGCAGATGATCTTGATGTATACAGTAAAGTTTCACAGGGAACACATTCCCAAGATATAAGTCAAACCAGCTGCCATCTCGAGCAGTTTTGATCCACCTGCATATACATTTTAAAGGAAGTATGAAACTTGTTCACATACTGGGCTGCTTCAAGGAAATATATTTAAATGTGGTAATAGAGTGAAAGGTAGAAAGATCTGTCATCTGAAAATGTGCTTATATCAAGAAAAGTGTCAGCTCAAAGTGGCAAAAGCTAGAAGGGGATGAAAAATGCAGAAAATATAAAGATGCCAGTCTCTCCCTCTGAGCAGCTGATGGCTGAGGGAAAGTCCTGTTTGATTCTACTCCACAGCCTTTTCCTTTCCCTCTGAGAACTGACATGGGTGAAATTAAACACCAGTATCTCCAAAGACCTTGACTGTTTAAGTTACACATTGTCTAGATACCTACTCCTTTAGTTCTACAAGGGCTGCGGCTCCAAGTCAGAGCTTATTCACCAATCATCCTCCATCAGCTCTGGTGTACAGACCCACCCCAGCCTTTTTACAGGTTTAGAGTGTAATGCACGTAATGAACAGTAGAAAAGGAAGTTGTCACTGGCTCAAAACTCCTTCAACAAAGTTGTTTTCCAAAGTCCACATCTCTGGGGAACACCAGTTTCACTCAATCTCTTCCTAACTCTAATTTGAAGCACTAAACATTTATTCTGGTAAACCATTCTGTTAAAAGATGACAGGAAAATTCAATCCCTGCCAATGTCACTCGGGTAACACAATTACCAAGGCTGTGCCTTAACTTACACAAAAAAAGCTCAGCTGAGCTCTCTGAAGGATACTACCGGTGTTGAGTTTTCAATTCCCAGGGTCTATCACACCATCTTGATGCTCAAAGACCTTAATTCATCTTGCTGTCATGTCTAGCCAGCACCTATGAGGGGCTTTTCAAATGAGGTTCATCCTGCCTGCTAGCATAACACAGTCATCATCTGTCCTGTCATCTGAAAAATATAAATGTTTCATGCTCCACTAATAAATCTGCTACAATATTTGCTGTTGCTTGTGAGGTCCAGGGCCCTGTATCATGGAATATTTATAAATCACTTGCCTGATGATAATGATCATTGCTAATTGTGAGCGTCTTCCTGCCTCCCGCCCCACTGTGCAGGGTAAGCAGGGTGCTCCAGCCTGGATCTGAGTCCTGCTTTCTCTCTTCCCACTGGCAAGCCCAGCCAGGGTGACAATCCCCCTCCACACAACAGTGTGGAAGAGGGGAAATCTACTATGTGCAGACAAATGCAACATCGAAATCCTTTTGCCTGATTTCACATTTTATGAGAGGAACTGCAGGTGGAAGATTGCGGAAGAAAACTGTGTTATTATTAACTACAAAAAGTTACACTTTATGACCCCCCACACACCTTTTCTTCACTGGTTGATGCCTTTAAATTGCTTTGAAAAGCCAATTGCACCACCTTACATATTTTCCTTTGTCCTCTGTATACATTTTCCTCTATCCAAAAGCTCATGGTTTGATGGCTGGCAGGTAAAGAGAGGTTATGGGAAGTCACTCCTTGCTGAAGGGACCTTGAGGTTCATGTAAGTCATCTACATGCTGGAAAGTAAAAATACTGGGAAAGCTGTGACAGTGAAGGTATGGAATTATGGTTACCTATTTCATTTTGCTTTTTTGCCAGACCTGGAAAAATGCCCTCTGCTCTGTGATTATCTGCACTCAGGTGAAGAGGTAGAGTTTCTTTTCTGCTTGGAGGTGGTGTTGAGACAAGAGTCTGATGGGACAGGATGGTACATAAACACACATCAATGCATTTCCATGGCACTTGGTCACTTCAGTCAGGATAGAGTTCCTTGGCTCTAATATTGTAGTTGAAAACTCTTGATTTCTTCTTGAAAAGCTTAGACCCAAAATGAGCTACACAGGCCAGGAAAAGGAAGTTTTCTTCCTGGATTGCAAAAGGAATGTTAGGGTCCTGAGTAGTGAACTCCTCATGCTCATTATTGCCTCATATTGCATGAAACAATAACAAAGGCTGATCTATAGTCTGAAACTCAAGCGTCAAATAAGGGCTGTGAGCAATTCCCCATAGATGGACAAATAAGAAAAAATTACTCAGGAGCTTTCAAGAAGTCTCTGCTGTGAAAGCAGGTGGTACCTGGTATCCTCACTCTTGATTCCAAACTTTTCCTCTTGTTTTCACAGAAATTGCCAGACTGCAATATCTTCAGCCTCCTCTACACTGAATAAAATCTGGATGAAATCCGTTTGAGTAACAGAGTCCATCAGGGAGGCTGGCACACACAGTATGATAAACATAGTTTCCTAGACAAAAACAGATCAAATAAGAGCGTGTAACCATCGGGTCCTCCTTCCTTTTGTCCAAATCAATACATCCCTGGGTAGAGCTGAGTATTGATTTATTTTATGCAAACAATGGAGTTTGAAGATTTAGATTTATGCTCCTTGCCCAGACGCAAGCTCATGTCTGAAAGAGCACAAGTTTTTGCATTGGCTAATGGCTCTTGCTCAAATCACTAATCATCCCAGTTCTTAAAGATTTTTAAGTCAACTATTGACCTGTATTATTCTGCCTTGAAAGAGACATTATAAATTGTACAACAAATTAGAGGGGAAAAAGCCTAATCAAGGAATGGTCTCAAACCTCCAAATCTTCCTATTAAGAGCTGCTTCTGTTTCCTATTATCATTGTTTTGGGTAAAGAATGTTTATGAGGTATTAGGCTTTTTATCGGTTTCTCCGCCATTTTGATTTTCATTGTCGCACATTTGAGTGCTAAAAGATCACAAACCTTTTTCCCAAGTTATTTATTAACACTCATTATAAAAGGGAATTGAGATGAAATGATGAGAAACTAAATGGCCCAGATTTTTTCTTCCAGCAGGACCCGCATGGGAATCTGTTTTTCACTACTGACAGGCAGTACATGGCCAGGACTCACACAGACATAAGGACAATTCAGGCCCAAAAGTGACAAAAGACTACTGAATCCATCATTATTTTTCCACTTCACCTAGCTAACTCAAAAATCACTGACTGCTCACTTCAAAGTCAACACAGCTGCAAGATGACGCAAATACCATTAGCGACAAGATGACATTTCTTCCATTTATTTATTTATTTATTTATTTATTTATAAAGGGAAGGTTTGGCATCCTGCAAAACTGAGCTGCAGGTGCAGTGAGCTAATGTTGCAGCTCATGTGGTCTGGCATGGGGAGACACTGGAAGTGTGCTGTGAATTGCTGCACTGTTAGGATATGGTTAAACTGAGTCCAGGCTAAGCAGGGATTCAAAGGAACAGGTGGAGCCATCAGATAAAGTAGGAAAGGCAAAGAAAGGAAACAACACGGAGAAACAGGCTTGGTAGGATAGATCTGTCACTGATTATTAAGCTCTATTTCGTATTATTTGGAAGCAATGAAGAAATTAGCAGGCAACTGGATTTCGCTCAGGTTGTCTTGATGTTCACTTAAAATGCTGAGAAGAAAATTTTATTTACAAATATTTCATACTGAGGTGTTTTTAATTCTCCATACAGGAAGTTTTCTCTAGTAAGTCTGAGTCTTTGTTTTGCTATTAGTAAATTTTTATGATGGTGTATTACAGAGATGTGTGTTTGCATCTTTTGAATTACCAGTTGGATGTATGGTGGCTGTTCTAAACAGCAAGTAGTGAAATAGACAATATATCCACATCTCAGATAAACACAGACACTCTCAGAGGTTGCTTGTTTGTGTTACAGGATCTTTTGTCTAAATATCCATACATCCATATATTTACAGTACTTATTTTGCGGCTGCACTTAAAACAGCTTTTGTTGTTGCAGACATGTAGATCCATCCTTCCTCAGACTAGCTCTGTGATTCATGGACCCACAGCTCTACATGTTGAACTGGTTCTCAGATTTAGTTTAACCAGACTCAAGCAGGCTGAAAATGTTATCATGAAGCAGAATTGTATAATTTACAAGCTGTATTTGACATGCCATTACCAGAAATTTGCTCAAGCTTTGAGAAACAAGAAAAGCTTCTGACTTCTCATTTTTCTATCTTGTGAAATGCCCTAACTCAACCTAGAAAAATCATGCTTGCCAAGAAGCTTTATTAATACTGAAGCAGTTCAAGTTGTTTGAAACAGCTTCAAATTAAGCAGCAGCAGCATTCCTGAACATACACTTCTTGAAACAAAAGAAAGGAACATGAAGATTACAGAATTTGGGAGAAGTAAATGCCAAAAGAGTATCTAAGCTTTTTCTGGAGAAATTATTCTGTGCCTGGAAAATTTCTGTGATTTTGCTGTTTTAGACTCCTACTCCCTGAGTTGTTAAAATTTTCTGATAATAGTGAGAATAGATAGCTCTCTGTGATACCTCTGACTAGAAGACAAGAATTGAAGGCCACAAAACAGTTCTTCCTGACTGTTAATGGGTTGCATTTTTCAGGAAGCCACCTGAAGGCAAGATGAATTTTTCTCTACTTTCTCCCCAAAAGCAACTCCTTACTTCATTACAAAGAAATACCTCACTGGAGACAGAGATTCAGGCGTGCTAAGATTTCCAGGGAATGCACTTACAAATTCTCTGGTAATAATCAGTCTTTTGTGTTAATGATAGAAATGTTGGGGAATAAAAATTGGAAAAAGCCTGGTGGAACAGATGAAGTGTATGCATTTGGTTTTGAATTTATTTCACAGCACCCCATAGGCCATACACAGATTCCAGCTGGTAGATGTCTGGCCATTATAATGATAGAATGGGTAGTACATCCCCGACTCTGTAGAAAACGGGGTGCTGGGGGTTGAGCTGCTGGCACTAACTCACCCCCAGCACCTTCAAATGTCCATACAGCACAGACCTGCCTTTGGGCCCTTACCTTCAAAACTATTCTTTCCAATTTTCCAAGGCCAGTGCCAGATCATATTCCCACTGTCTGAGCACCTGCATTGCATGTCAGTCTCACACACGAATGGCAAAATCAAGCAATCAGATGTCACATCTTGGCACTACAAAATCATTCATCATTATCAGCAAATGCAAATATGGGACTTGAAAGGAGAGATGAGCCTGAAACCTTCATCTGAAAACCAAGAATATTTATTGGAAGACCCCTCCCCCATAGCAAACTGCACCATACTCAATATATTGACCTTGGATGGATAGATGAATCTCAGTGCTGTCATGACCTTCATTTACATTTCAGTAGGCATTAAACAATTAAGCCATTTTGGAATACATCTCTGCACATTATTTAAGTGTCTCTCAGTGTCCTTCCACAGAAAAGTTCTATGACTTCAAGAAAATAAATAAGACCTATAAGCTGAGAAGTGAAAAATCCATGTAATTTTTTAAAAATTCACTCTAAGGTACAGTGAATACTTTTCATTCAGCGTGCACACAGCAGGGGTTTTGAATGCTGTGGAAAAAAATACAATGGGAATAAAATATATTTTCAGACTTTGTAAAGGAGATGATCACAATAAAGTAAGAATTTTGTAGGTGTTATTCAATAATCCTACACCGGTAACTTCAATTCACAAGAAGAGCTTATTTGCTAGCACCTTATATGATTGCAGTGAACTAAGTGATCAGGATCCACAAAGAAGAAGTGATTCAGAACCTGACATGTGCCATGCAACGTTTGTGGATGCGCACCCAGAAGGCATGGCCACAGGAGCAGAAGATACACAGTGCCTGGGGACTTGGTGCTAAACCTGTCATATGCATGGCCTCAAACACAAAAATATTTTGATACTTTCTCAATTTGGATGATACAAAGTACTGCTTTCACTTGACGTTCAGGGGTCAGTTCAGACACAGTCATAAAAGAAATGGTCCCCGGAATGCACTGCTTGTATCAGCAATCCTCCTTGGCATTAGGCAAGCGGCCTTGGAGATGATGTGTTGCCTGACTTTAATCCAATAACTCTGTTGAATTTGTTGTTTGACCTTTTCTTTCCTTTGGATGGCATCATCCATGGAGTAGTATATCATCATCATCATCCTCACTCAAATGATGCATTTCACTAATAGATCATTAGAAAGAAAGCTCACTCTGAAGATATACGAGTCAATACATCATGACGGAAAAGGGCGTACTGTTGATGTACTACCCAAAAGATGGCAGAGTCCAACAAGGAGGAGGTCCAAGAGGAAACGTGTTTAATTGAGAAGGGATGACTACACCACAATAAAAAGCCTTTAATGTTTCCTTACTTTGCATTAATGAAATCTGTCACAGCACATACTTACGCTTCTTGTTAGTCTCAGCATGAAAGAACCAAAAAATTAATTTCATTTTTTCCATCTCATGTCACATTCTGTTTTTTGTGCATTAATATGTGAGGACCTGTGATTCTTCATCAGTTCAGAGCCGGCTTTTAGGCTCAGTTATGTCATGCAGCAAGCAGGAGGGCACTGTCAGGGCAGGGAGAAATGAACAGCAGAAGTCCTTAGTGGGAAGGACAAGAAAATCCAGTGGGTCAACAAAGATGTCTACAATGAATTGTCCTACAGGACAGCTTCATGTGAATCCCTACTTTGCAGTTAATGCTGTGACCACAAAGGTTCCTGCCCATGAATGATTCCCAAAATCCACATTTTCTCTGAGGTACCAGGCAAGCATCTCCTGGCTCTTGGTCACCTGGAAATTTTGGCACTTTGGTTGAAGGATCAGAAGGTTAAGACCCCTTCTCAATGAGGAGTCATTTAACTTTTACAGCATAATTTGTTTTTTTGCTCGTCTTGATCTCATCTCTCTCCCTATGTCTCCAAAATTCACCTTTGACTTGATTAAGAGCTATACTTAGGGCACAATTTCCTCAAAAATAACTCTAAAATGTTGCTGCCTTGCATGTTTCCAAATATCCATTTATACTTGGAAAGCTGTGACTCAATGCAAGAAACATCCAGAAGACATATTCTCAAATCTGCCCTGCAAAACTCCTCCATCGCCTGTCGAACCCATCTGCCTTGTCCAGCATTACACATGGGTTTCAAAGCAAAAGGACATTGGTGCCCAGCCTAAAAGCCTTCACACTGGATGTGACAGTCTGCCCACTGCCATTAGCTCTTTGCCAGCTTAATTATCTCCCCCATGCTGGAGAGGGGCACCTGCAGTGCTGTGGGGGACAGTGCTTGGATAACACCAGTCCTCCCACCCCTCCACTGTTATCGGTCATTTTGCTTTGTATTGTCAACAAGCGTATCAGAAAAGTAAAACACAATTAATTATGGTGCCAAGTAGTAGCTTAATGCTTAA
Source organism: Scytalopus superciliaris (assembly GCA_013400415.1). NCBI lineage: Eukaryota > Metazoa > Chordata > Aves > Passeriformes > Rhinocryptidae > Scytalopus > Scytalopus superciliaris. The sequence continues at coordinate 275,733 of VXBX01003936.1, read as the reverse complement.
TTGCACAACTCACAATGAGGTCACAATTACTGGGCGATCAGATAAGCTTTCACAGATGTATTATATAATCCATGATCTTAATTCCTCCAGAGGTAGCTGGAAAATTACTGTTCATTAACAAAGTGGTTCCATTATCCAAAACCATATTTAAATCATCATTTTCTCCATTCTGGAAATAATGCCATTTCTTCTTCAAAGCATAAATATACTTTTAAGAAATGCTTCAGATGGAAATTATTGTCCCTAATAAATCTAATGACAGATATTTAATGTGTCTTTTTTTCCCCCATGAATAATAAAGACAAGGAAATAATATTTTGGGCCCCATCAGTTTATATCTCATAAAATATAAAAGCTAGCTGTAGAAATTTACACTGTTGTTCCACTCATGGTCACAACTAAATTATGTAGCTTTTCTCTGTGGCATGTCCCCCAGAAACCAAGGCAGTGACATAAGTAAGGGTCCAGGTTCAAGCACAAAGGGTCAAATGTATTTTTCTTTTATCTCCAAACCTTTTAAAAATGATTTACTGCCTCAGTGCATGGGACATGAAAGGATAATGCTGTTTTCAACACTCAAACAAATGACATACTGGAACTGACATTTTTTTACATACATTTATGCATCTTGATGCAGCCGTCTCCCCTTCCCTGACAAAACTCCCATGGAAACAAATGGGATTTTTACCTGAAAATGACTGCAGGATTGGCCCGTCATTTATGACTCTTAAAATATATCGACTTGCTGAAAATCCAGAATTACTTCACAGAAGTAGAGAGGGCATCCAACTATTTCTCCAATTTTAAGAAGTACTAAATCATAGACATGATTTCAGAATACATCTTTAGTTATCTTTAATGCTTTCTCATATCTCTCTCAGACTGAAATAATATAAAAATCCATTGAAGAATAATAATTGTCACATTTGATGTACATTTTTATTAACAGCACTATAAAAATTCAATTATGTAGCAAAGGGCGACAAAAATTTTCCCTTAAATTATGCAGTAAACAAAGCACTCAAAAAAAAGGATTGTTTGCTCATGTCATACATTAAAAATCTCTGCTCCATTGGCTGAGGTATTTAACTAAATTCCCTCTTTGTGTTTGGAAGCAGATTTCCCCTTTCCTCTCCCCCTGCTCCCACTGGGGGTTGGAACTAGATGATATTTAAGGTCCCTTCCAATTTAAGCCTTTCTATGATTCCCTGATTCTCCAAATGCTTTCCTGGGGGAGGTTTATTTAGCCAACAATCTGTGCCTTCCAAACGCAGTATTTCCTCTGTCCACTCTGAAAATTCCCATAGCTGACATTCACCATGGAGGGAGAACATAGCTGTACAGATGGATTAATAACAAAATAAAGATGCAATAGCTCCCACAAACTGTTTCTCCACTGATAAATTTAGTAGTAACCATTGGCCAAAGATAGTCTGCTAGCTGGTAGTTATCAGTAATATCATTACTCAGGGTGATACTAAAATATTCCTCTGGACTGTGTTTAAGTGGTTCTGCCTCTGGCATACAGAGATGCTAGACCATTTTACCTTGCACAACAGGAGATGATCTAGCATAAAATGACCAATTTTTATGCTTATCATGCAGAACTAGATTGCTACTATCTTCATTTGGATGCACAGCAGAGCAGCAGGCAGTCCCCCTCCTTGCCTCATCAAACCAGGACTCTGCCACACAGAAAAGGAGGGTGCTGATCTGAATTCCTGTATGTTCCTGTAAAATAAATGTAAAGGGAAAGGTGGAGAAGAACCCGATTTTGCAATCAGGTGGGAGGAGGAAATCTGCTATTCTGTCAGTACGTACATACAATTTTTTTAAATTAATTTTTTTGTTTTCACTTACTTACAAACAAAGAAGCAGCAGGAGGACCTGTGAGCTGGAATCTGTGGTCACTGCTGGCCCTGTCCCATGGCCAGGCAGCAGCACACTCCTTATCCTTCCAAAGGAGATTACTTGGGAAACTCAGATCCTGATTGATGATGGCTGTGATTTTAGACACAGTTGTGAAACCATCAGCTTTTCACTTCATGTATCTTTATCTAACAAATAAACAAAACTGGTTTCTGCAGGTTTCATCTCAGCCCTTGGGTTTTGTGGGAGGGGTATTATTACTCCAGCAGCCCCAATGGCAATGACAGGAGCATCAGTCATCAACCTGCGGCTGATTTCATCCCACTCACTCTCGTGGGTGGTGTTGTCTGGCACCACTGTCCCCACCAGTGCACTGCTCTCTCCTGTGACAGGCTGCACCCAGGCAATGCCATGGCATACCCTGTGTGCACCCCTAAAAAAACCTTAAATTAGAGCTACAGTTTTATTTCTCTTTAGGTCTTGTCCATGTACTGCAGCCCAAAATCCAGAAGGGATTTACACAGGATTGACCCTTAAGCTGACAGCAGCAGCTGGTTTCATAAAGTCACTTTCCATCAACCTCTGTATTTGTTTGCAGAGACTTACAGAAGACCCAGACTGCCAGCAGTTTCCCACTGCTCTGTGCCTGCCTTTCAGCCTTGCCTAACTTTAGATTTATCACGCAGAATTCCCTCCTCCCATACCTATTCACAGCTGTGTTTCCCTGGGGGGGCTGCTTGCCGAGGGCAGAGATGTTTGCCCAGATCTGTTCTTCATCTGTGAGCCCTGAGCCTGCCGCATGAAAATAATTAACGTGTGTAACAAGGAAAGGGAGGGAAGAATAAATTATATGCAAATTTAGTCAAGGAGCTTCACAGAACTAATTAAATTGGGTAGGAAAGCTGACAATACAACAGACACAGAGACTTTTCCCCCTTCTGTTCACTAGAAAAAGTCTTGCTTAGATGGGCTTAACCTAGTCTGGTGCAGCACAGCTAACTATAGGCTTGGGTTTTAGGCTTGAATGTCACACATACCATGGACAAAATTCATGCACAAGAAGTTTATTTAATGTGTGTGTGTGTTATTTTAAATAGTTAAAAGCAGGAGGCATAGAGGGTGACTGCAAACCTCTATCAGCAAAAGCCTGTCATAGCTGGCAGTACAGATGGAAAAAAACTCCAATAAGACATTTGTCACCATGTAGGGAGGGTTGGAAAAACCCAGTAGCAATTCTCTTTGTGAACTAAAAATGAGGACAGAAGAAGAATAAATATTAAATATTAGGAGACACCAAAGAAAATTTCTTGACTCACAGTTTCTGAAGCAAATCAGCTAAATCCAGCTTAAATGCAGTGGAGGGAGCAGAAGAGAGCCTTTCCAGACCCTGCTTTTCTCTATGCCACTACACATCCCCTGTCAAAGCTCCATTCACAGGATGCAGCCTGGGGTTGTTGCATCCCTGCACAGCAGCTCCAGTCCATCTGCCTTGGGATTCAGTGCGCTCCAGGCACATAGCATGATCCTGCCACCAGGACCTTTTCCTGGGTAAATACCAGTTCTTTGGAGTCTTTGCAGAGCTGATTTCAGCCCTGGCTATGAATTTCATTAACCCCCCAGCACCTGAGATAACCTGCAAAGGTGTGAAACTTGGGTGTTTGCAGGGGTACATGAGCTTCAGAGTAAGGTCAGAGGATATCTGTGATACCTGAAGGACAACTGTGAATTGACCTCTATTCCTCACCTGTAAAAATCAAGGCAGTGGCAGCTTCTTATCTTGCAGAAATGCTGAGAAACAGATGTTAATAAAGATTACAAGGTGCTCAGAGTCTGAAGCAGCAAGTACCATAAAAACACCTTTAAAAGACTGAGGTATGACCTGCCTCTTGCACTGTGAGTGGGCCATGCACAGCCAGCTTCTGTAACAAAAGGGTCACTGCTGGGGGCTGAAGTTTCATGCAGAGGCTTTGAGTTGCACACTGATGAGGATGGAGTGGCATTGGGGTGGCTGGCTGAGCCGGGCTCACCAAGCAGTGTATCAATTATTGTACCTGAGGAAATGTGAAAAAGTCTCATGTTAGTGACTGCAAGAAGAAAGAAGATTCACTGTAGAGGCTGCTAGTTTCACATTCCCAAGGCCTGCAAGCCTTTGACACAGACAAAGACAACTTGTCTGCCTTCATTTCTGCCATGGAAATTTTCCCTCTGTGGTCAGTCTTCATATTCCCATTAAAAAGTCAAACTCTCTCAGTCTTGTTTGCTCACCTCTCTTCTTCCCTTCACATCCATCAGTATCCTGCATCCCCTTGGGTGCCTGCAGCATAAGCCGGCAGGGGCCCAGCCATGGTTCTTTGGCTTGTGCAAGCACACAGGGAGCTGACAACAGCTTTTCCATCTGCTTTATCCCAAGTGTATTGTGCTCCCTCTAAACCTATATTTCACAGGTAAAATTGCCTTTTGGTGTTTCTTTACACTAGATTTGCCTTTTTTTCCACTCACAAACTCTCTCCTCTTGGATCTTCTTTTACCCAGACTTTTTTATCTGTTTTCATGGCTGTTGTTAATTCTTCCTATGCCCTGTTTCCATCTCTCTAAGTGTCCAAAGAGCAGGCATAGTCTGACCCGCTGCACTATTTCTCCACCCAGAAATGTTTGCCTCGTTAGCTGTGTTAATCCCAGGATTAGCACTGAACTGTGCTATTTACCATGTGAGGCAGCTGCAGAGAGGCTGGTGTGGACACTGTGTAGGTGCCTTTAGGAAGCTTAATGTCATATACAGAGCTACAACAGAAATTGGATTTCCCATATGCAGATGTGCACACATCTCAAACACCACCCCTCACAGACTACTTCTCCTATTGCACACTGGGTGGAAGAATGAGGATTCTAATTTAGTAGCTGAAAACCAGAAGTGGCTGCATTCCTCTGTGCCTCACCAGTGTTTCACAATCCTCATCACCTTTCCAAACTTCACGGTCATTTCAGAACTGTGTATCCTAGAAGAAATGGGGACCTCTTTGGAATCAGTCTTTAAATTATGTGACATGAGACCTGTCACTTTGCTTTTCAGTTCCTTGGTTTTCCTGACAGAGGGATGGAAAGAATAACCATGAGAACTTCTCTGCATGAGGAAGCTCGACCCCAAAACAGTGCCATTCAACTGAGATCTCAGCACCTTTCCAGAGGTAAATAAAACGAGCATTTTCACTCCTCCACCCAATATCATTCTCACCGAGACAGCAACAGAAAGTCAGTTTGGAAACATTTATTTTATTTTAGAAATGCTTGGCACCAAGCAGATGTCGAAGAAAGAAAGATATAGCTCTTCTTGGAGTTATCTCCCTTTTTTCCCATTCCTATCGTCTTCTAATCAAACCAGCATGAGATATCAAGCAATTACGATGCCATTTGCTCCCTGCTGGATACAACAATTAGCCTAAGATATCTAATGAAAGGAATTAAATTCTACATGTTTTATAGCAAATAGCTTTAATTTTAATTACAAATCCCAAATACATCATCTTCAATAACCATCAGCCCATCACATCTGCTAGGGGCTGATGAGGATTTGCCTTTTGTGTGGTTTGGACTGAAAACGAAACCAGACTCTCCCCACATAAGAGCCCTAGTGGAGAGAATGGAAATTAGAGTATAGCAAGGATCAGAGCCCTCAAAATCCCTGCAGAATTTCTAAGAGACTTAGGCTGTTTCCAGAAGGCTCGTCATCTGCAGCTGTGAAAAGCATCCTTACACATCAGATCTGTTAAAGTTCCTTGGGGTTTGGGGCTATAATTCATTGCAGAGTGTCTGTTACAGCTCTCCGTTTGGACTCCATCCATACAGTCCATTATATCTGCAACTACTGCTCATTTTAGCAATTGCATTATTCCAGGTGCCTGTCCCTGGCCACAGGTCACCTGTTGGCGTGCAAGCAGCAGTCCATTAAGTGAGGGCTCAGGGTAGCTCACCTCCTGCCTCTGCCTAGATGGGGAATTATGGATAGTGATAGGAGAGAAAGAGCCCGAATGCTGTCTGCCATACCTGTCGTTGAGCCCACCAGTCACTGTTAACAAACACACAGCAGGGTACACAAACTATCTCCATACTCACGCTGATGATATTGAATTCCCTGTCCTAGCAAGTCAGAAAGTATCTGATGGACTTTGCTCTTGGTCCAGTTTTGCTTTTGTTCTGAAATCTCTGCAGGCAGTTTTATCACCTGGTGCATGCCTGGCAGTAATTGCCAAACAACCCATGTCCCTTCTGAAAAGAAAATTGTACTTTCCAAAGTCACTCACAGACTTCTGAATGCTTTACCTGAGAACTGTTTGGAAAAATGGCGAAACTCTCCTCCCGAAAGTTGTGAGTTTTTCTTCTTTGAACACAGAAACAGACAAAAAAAAATAAAGGTGTATCTCTGTGGCTGAAAAATAGGCAGTGTTTTTGTAATGAGATCTATGTAAATGCTCTATTGCTTTTTCTGTTTTCATATTTTTATTCTAATATACTTTAGTGAAATAACCTAGTGAAAATAAGCTGTGTTTGGGTCAATGCAAATAAGACAATATTTTTACTTTTATGACAGTTTGAATATAAGCATCACAGAAAGACTGAGATTTTATTACCAAGGGAGACTCTTGAGTTCCCTCCAAATCTCCTGTTCTATGTTTGTTAAATCCAAGAGAGTTATACTACAGTGAAAAACACCCAAAGCAAATCCTTCCTGCCTGACAGCTACAGAAAAACCAAGCCCTTGAGGGGGCCTGTGGCTCCGCCTCATCCTGCAAACATCCCTGGTTCTCATAGGCATCTCTGAGTAGACCTCTGACACTCAATGGCTGCAAAACACTGAGTACTTCTGCTAGTTCCTAAAGACCCTGTAATATACTGGGCGATCACTCCATGTTCACAGCACTGTAGCTGACCTTCATTTTCATGTTATGATATCTCTCATTCCCACGGGCCTCCTAACTGCCTGCAGGGGCTGCAATTTATACCTGTCAGTTACTCGCAGCCACCCCTGAGAGAAGTGCTGCTGCACAGCTTTACATTTTCAATTTCATTGCTTGCTCAAAAGCACAAGATATAAGAAATAAGGATGAATCCTGGTTTCTTCCCATCCCAACATGGCCACCCACATAATGCCACCAAACCTCCTCTGTTACACCGGTGGGTTTTGCCTCTCCGGCTGTGGAGCTGCCTGACCACACACAGGTCTCGGACAGCGCTGCAGTCCCAGAGACAAGCAACCCTAATCCATCATACCTAATCTTCATACCACACATCCACACTCCATCCACGCTGATTTGTCTCCTCCAGCAGCCCGGCATAACTAATAACAGCAGCATTTATAACAGCAGTATCATGCTGTGTACCCCATCTCACTCCATAATTCATACACAGTGATTTATTTACTGTGGACACACTTAGAAAACATATTTGTTGCTTCCCTCCTACTTGCAGTGTAACATCACTGAGGGATGTGGATGCAGTGCAGAGGCACTGAAGTTGGGGGAGCACCCCTATGGCACAGCCCCGGGAAGCTCAGGGTCAGGAGCCAGGCAGCTGTTTGGTATCACACTTCAGCAAGCAGGCTCTGGTGGGATTTAGCATCTTCTCCCTACTTTCTGGACAAATGCTGGACTGATCTGGAACTTCAAAATGTGATGCTCTGCTGGCTGGGATGGCAGATTTTAAAAGAACCCCAAAACATGAAGAGGTAGAAATGATGTGTCAGAAGCAGCTTCAGGAGATCACCTGGTGAGAACTGTTGCTGAAAAGAGGTTCACCAGTCTCTGAAAATCCTTCACAACATACTTGTTCTGCATATATTATAACCTCTTCTGAAAAAGAGACTCCACAGTTCCCAGCAGCTTGCTGCAGTGGTTTGCCCTCCCTGCATTTAACACAGTTCCCTCATTTCTTCTGGTCATGTATAGCAAGCCTTATATATAGGTATAGATATATAGCTATAGCTATATAGCTATCCACCATTCTGTATATACCATGTTTATATACACTACATATAATACATGTTTCATGCAATGATACCTGATCAGTTTCTTCTCTTTTCTAAGCTTTCTCTTGACATGTTTTTTTCCCCCCACTTCCCTAGTGGGTGGATACCTAGAGTTTTCTATGCACTGGAAAGTGTTACCCAATACTTCACCACAGTGATACAGTGTGATACAGGCAGAGGTACCACAACAGCTATAACTCAGCAGAGCAAATGGCCTACAGAGCCAGCTCTTGTCTTTCTATAACATTTCTTGGGGATTGCTTGTTGACAAAACTACCACAAGATCCACATCCAAGGCTGGGTCCACAGCCAGAGCATTGGCTGGGATGTCTTCAGGTTCAGAGCAAGGAATTGACCCTCCATTTCTTACATCCCGTCTGGGACTATCAGCTTTCAAAAGACAGGATTGCCTCCCTCTGTCCTACACTTAGAGACACTCACACATGTAATTTTAATATCTGGTTCTCACTCTAATATAGAAAACATTAATTAAAACATTCTCAACATCTCTTGTTAAAGTGAAGTTTTCCTTTCAGAAACAATCCAGTTCACAGGAATGTCCCAGAACAGCACACATACACACAGTGTCTCTGTGCTGTAATTTGTTCCCCAGATTGTTGTCACTGAGTATTTATTTGAGCGTTATATGAGCATGGAGCAGGTAGTGTTTTAAGATATCATCATCACCAGAAACACCTGTCTTGGGGGTCTGGGATGTTTAGATTTCTAACAACACAACTGTCTCCAGAAAGCTCTAGAGGTTTGTTGGCTCTCAGGCCTTAAGCTTATGACAGTGATTTATGGAAAATCTGTCTCTGAAGATTTAAGGGTTTTTATAATTTATTCTGTCATCCAACACATATAGGTAATGACTAGGTCAAAGAGGGGTTGCAGATAGCGAAGTGGGTCAAAAAAAGAAAGAATCCGTAAAAATATTCCACAATTTTAAAGGGAAAATTTCAGAATCTTATATTTAAAAGCACTCACTAGCATGTCTTCTTACATGTGTGATTTTGACAATCTTGGAAATGAGCAGGAGTTTTATATTGTGGCTTTCATGGTGATGCTTTTTTTAAAAAAAAAAAAAAAGAAGTAGATAAAAAAGATGAATTTTTAAAACACTTGGGTTTTAAAACACCTATTTTAAAGCACCTATTTTCTTTTTTTTTATATAAAAAAATAATTTAAATAGTTTAACAGACTTTTTCTGTGAACAAGCTCTACTGATATGTGTTCACAGCAAGCTGTTATCCCCAGTTCCCAGTCTTCCTCTGTTTTTTCTGATTAGACTATAAATTCTTTGAAAAAAGGATTGCCACTTGGTGTGGGAACTCCCAGAGGCAGCGACTCCTTGGGTGTCTGTGCAATGCCCAGCACAATAATATACTACTCTGATAGAATCCTGCTATGTACTAGACCTTATAGCTGTCATGGTAAGAGAAACACAATTTTACTTTATGGACTTAGTGTCAAGCATTTAAAATTTGCTTGCATTTGATTTTGAAGATAACACCTGAATGGTAAAAAAGAACACATAGTTTTAAATAATTTACTGACTTTGGCGATGTGTTTGGAGGACAAATGTCCATGCCTTCATTCAGTGGGATGAAAAGACACATGAGGCATCTGGCCACCAAGCACACAAAAATGGGAAGGTGCTTGGCAGCTGGATCCAATGAGATACAGCCTTGCCCTTTTGGAAGTTTATCCAAATTAAAGCACTGATGATGAGTGTTTTAAAAAAGTGAGTGAATGGCAGAAAACAAAGTCTATTCTAGGTGTTCCTAGCAATGCATATAGACTACAGGTCCCTGTTTCAAGTATTTCATAGCAATATACTGGGACAGTAGAGAGGATATTGTTGTTACCTGATGCAGTTGCACAAAATCTTCACTAAAATATTCACACAACTATAAGAAGGTCCTCGAGTTCAGCGTATTTCAGCCTGTGCCATTATTTTGACCAAAGTTTTGACATTTCTCTGAGTTTCATCACCTTTTTTATCCCTGCCAGACACCTACACAGAGAATCTAAGCACCTTTTCCCTCTCCTTCTATACAATATGGCAGTGTCAAACAACTTGTGCTTCCTTGCAAAATGGGCAATTGCTGTAGGCACAATACCTGCATGTAACTATTGTCCAGGAATAGTCTTTATGTATCTCTTTTTATGCGACCTTGACAAATGTGGCCTGCTTAATATGGCTAAGATGAATGAGGCAATAATTTCCGGACAAGACACCAGACAGGCAGACTGTTTTGATTTACAAGGCTATGTTAATAAATACCAGTGGCATGTTTTGTTCTTCTGGTTGCTGGATGTGCATGTTTTGCTTCTGGGCTGTTGTCAGTGCAAGGCTGTGAATTCACCTGCTGCTGCTGAGTTATGAGGGGGGAGAAGTACTGCAGGGCTGGAAGGAAAACAGGGTGAGAGAGGAGCTACCTGAGCCAGGCTGCAGATGCTGTTTTTGTCATATGATGTGGGTGCTCAGTTTGTATTATCAGAAAGTTACAGGGACTTCACTGTGTCCCCAAGCTGGTTAATAGTCACATACCCAGTGTCTCAGCAGTGCAACATTTCTTCTGCAAGTTGTATTTTCTTTTTATTCTGACAGGGAGGTTGTGTGGAAATCGCTGAATTTTGGAGTTGTGGCTGTCAGAAGTCAAGTTTCACATGAACTTCCCCCAGAGTGAAGCACCACGTGCAGTGACTCTGCAAGGGCTTGTGACGCTCAAAGGGAGCTGCGTCCAGCACAGCCACCAGAAACAAATGAGAACTGATCTCATGTCAATAAGGGAGAGCTCTGAACAGGAGAGAAACTTTGCACCCAAATTAGCAAACTACATCAGGTGCCATTAGTGTCCGTCCTCTTACATAAATGAGAACTTGATTCCTGAGCCCCCAAGGAGGTGTTTCTTAACCCAAATCGTAATAGTTATCCTAGTTTCTTTCCTTCAGCAAGCTCTTAGTGCTTGGCCTTCAGCAGATCTTATCAATCAATGCTACTGTAGGTGCATAAAATAAAAGTAAATTAATATTGGGTCAGATGAGATAGCGGAAATGTTGTATGTAATGAAAAATGCAACCAGATACTAATCCTGGCAACATTTGGAGAAAGCTCCCAGCTAGGAAAATTTCAGAACAAACAAAAAAAATCTCAACAAAAGCCCCACCAAGCAAAATTATTTAATTGACTTGTCATTATTTTTATTTCCTGAACTTTTATGTCATGCACTAGTCACAAACTTTCAACTTTGAACTTGTGTCATAAAGCTACATTTTAGGACTGGTGGGAGAGAGTGACGTGAGAGAACAGGAAGTGTGACTCTCCTCCTACCCTTTTCTCCTTGCACATGGTGCCACCAAAACTTTTCTGGAACAAGTTTACAGTGACAAGACTACAGGAATAGAACTAAAATGTCTGAAGGTTGGAAGCACATCAGAATTCCTGTGGCATCATTACCCCAGTTCATAATTCACAGAGAAAAACACAGACTGATTTTTATTTCTGAGTGCCCTCTGTAGCAGCACTTTGCCCCTCTTTTAAGCTACAGTCTTATTTCCTTTCAGCCCTTCAAAATTTTTTCATGGCCTCCATTTCTGTATCATTGATGTGAAATGGGTATTAGGGCCATTTATTGGCAACATCAACCTTTCACTTCTTCAGGAAAGCTAACTGGGAATAGGAGCCCATGAATCTTGTTTTGGTCATAAAAAGCAGAAATTAAAGAGGGTACTACTGAGCAATAAAGGAGATTCTGCCTGCCTGACATTTGTGGTTTTCTACTCACAGGTGCCTCTCCTGTGTCTGGAAAAAGAGGAAAAAAAAAAAAAAAAAAGCTCATCCAAATGGTTTCCTCTTGCAGAAAATTACACACCTTTACCACTCCACCTATGAATGGCAGCTTGTCCAAGATACTTACCTTGCCCCTGAATTTAAAGGGGCTCAGAGTACGATGACAACCCCATCACTCTGCTATTGGACCTGATGTTGAGCATTTCTACCTTTGCATTTCTAAAGGAATTGCATGTAGGCTGAGTGCATAGAGCTTAAGGCTGGAAAGAGCTGTTAGAACCTGTCACTGTCCCCTGCCCAGTTTATTTTCCACCAGATGTTACACAGACACAGGGATTTATCTGCAGCTTTTCAGCAGTGGGTCTCTGCAGTTGCATTTTCTCTACCTATGATATAGAACTCTGGCTCTGCTTCAGTGCTGATGTGGGTTCTCTGGTACTGTGACACCATCTTCCTTGTCTCCATTAAACTATATATACTTGAAGAATTGTTGAGCCTAGAAGCCTGCTGCTGCCTCTAGAGTCCCAGAGACCTGTGAGAAGAGGTGAGACACCCCTTAGTGCTACTCAGTGTTGTCCCACCTCCTTGATACTTTGCTACTATTGCTGCTTCCCCTCATCTGAATGGAAATTACTTTGTAGACGTCCCAGCCTGATGTTTTCTGCCTCTCTGCTTTGCATGGCACAGGAAAGCAAAGCAGGCACCCAGGTCAGATAGTAAAGAAATTCTTTCAGAAATTGTTACCCATTAACAGAAGGAATTGGAGCAAAGGCCAGAACAACCTACCTGTCAGCTGAAGTGGCAGAGATGTCCTGGACATGAACATTGACTTAGAGAAGTAGAGCCATCCTCCTCCAGAACCTCACTGCAGGCACAGGAGCATAAAGGAAGTGAAAGATGTCATGCTGGGCTCCAATCAACCTAATATGGAGAAGGTTATGTTCCCATTGCAGCACTTCTTTAATTTATTTAACTTCACTGGGAAGTTCTCTAATTTATTTGATTTTGTTCGGAAGCAAAGTAATCAGAAGGGTCTTGCTAGAATTATCTTCAAATAGCTAGACTTAAGGCTTCAACTTGCTAAACTTAGTTCCTAATCCTGGCAGTGTGGCAAATTCAAGTCTTGCAGCTGGATTTGGGGATTGCTTACACTCTTTTTTTTTTTTTCCCTGAATCCCCAGGCTGCAGAATAACCACCATAATTTTGGAATAAATATGTTAATTCTCAACCTGTGCAACTGAATCAAATGTATTATATATACCAGGATAGGTGGTTTTTTGCATCCTGAAAAATAATCCACAATTTCAGTCCACACAAAATCTCTGCCATCACAGTCAGAGACTTGCTGAAAGGCGGAACCTCAACTGAACCCCATTTAAATGGGGGATATTGGGAATCCTGTTCTGCTCCCAGCCAGCACAGCAGAGAGGGACTAAATGCTGGCAAGGTGCCCATCCCTGAGGCAAGAGATGGGCCCTAAAAGTGCACCAAATGCAATTTAATTCCACTCAGGGGTTAAAATTCTCTGTGATCTTTGGGAGTCAGAAGCATTATGAGTGTGTATTGGATCAGTGCTGGCATATTTTCATTTTCTCAGACAGGACTGACAGTAGCTTAGTGACAATGGAGGACAGTCAGTGAGACTGGGATGGTGGAATGGATGACCATGCAGGAACAGGCTGGCAAAGGGGCCTGTTTACTTCAGTTTGCCAAGCACAGTTTGTCAAGGCAATTGCTCATCCCAGCCCCAAAGCAGAGTGAAGCTGTCAAGACTGTGATAGCCATGTTTCTCCATGAAAGCATACTCGTGGCCAAAAGTCTCCCTCTCTCTTTCTGCCTCTTCTCTCCCTCTCTGCATACAGTGTCTCTATATACTCAGGTATGCACGGACATCAGTGCATCTTCACAATGTCCCATGCACCACCAGATCCCCAGAACTTATTTGTAGGCAAACTTCTAGAGAGGGCAAGCATGAAGCAATTCAGTTTATTTTAGCCCACACTGTTAATTTGAGCACCTGGATTTACCCTAGTGTGTATTTGGTCACACATCATCATTTCTCAAAACAAGGAAAATTGTAAGCATGATCTCTCATGAGTGTGACAGGAGAGCTGGAGGAACAGAGATGGGTGCTGTAGACAGAGATCTCTGGGCCCACCCTAGGCAGGATCTGAAGAATAGAGGTTCTGTGCAAAGTTGTGTTTATATAAAGACAACTGTATTATGAGGACTGGAGACTGACTGGCCCCAGATCCCCTCTCAGACTGATGCCAGAACACAAGGGCAGAAGTGTTTCTTACAGCACACTCTCAGCAGCTGGCACTTAGGGCTGAAGCACTTCTATTTATCCATGAATTTATCGAGTCAGAGTTTTTAGCCTGTAAACTTTCAGCATCCACAATGCAAAGAGGAGTTTCTCAGCTTAAGTGCACACTGACAAATATTTTTAATTGTCCTTCCAAACCTGCTGATCACCCTGCTGCTCCCCAGCTGGAAGAAGCAGAGAGCAGTTTCCCCTTGGTTACCCAGTGCATGCCATTCCTTGTTTTGTAATCTCTAATTGTATCCTGCCTAGACCAACCTTCTTTGAACTGGAACATCCTAGTCTGTGGGAGACTCCCATGCCTCTGGGTATCTGTGTCGCCTTTTTCCAGCCCTTCTCTCTCCTCTTAGAGATGAGCAGAGCCAAGCTGCACACAGTACTCAGCTTGTGCCTTCATATTGTTTGGTTCTCTTTTCTTCCTAATAATTTCTAGCTGATAGTTTGCTTATTCAACTCTGATAATTGTACCTTAGTGTTTGTGGTGAGCGAAGATGTTAGGGTCAGGGGTTGCAACAAAGCACCTTGGCATTGCTATCATGCATATGGGAGCCCTGACACAGACTGGGGAGGCATGAAATTATCCTGTGATACTAGGGAAGCTAAACTGATTTTCAGTCAGAAGGTAGTTAGCAAAGAAGTCATCAAACAGGATAACAGAGTGACCAGGGCTTGACTGGAATATGGGATCAAGCAGCAACAAGAAATTGGTAGGGAGTTGCAAACCTATCAGAAGAAAGGAAAGAATCTTTCAAAGCCAAGAACAAAGCTGTGTCTGTCGGAAGCACAGCAATGAGCTAATTGAAGCGTCTCTCTTCGTTCTTCTCCTCTTTGGCCACAGGAGCACCTGCTATCACTTAAAGGCAGCTCTCACTGTCTCTTTCTCCTTTGGTTCACGTCCACTTGTTCATCCTTTGAGCTTTAATCTTTTGCTATTGATTTCCACCCTGTTAGCTGAAGTATTGTCCTGCTCTTTGAGAAAGGCAATCGTCCAGACCACACTGTTGAAAATAATATGTACTTTGGAAAACAATGATTGAATTCCTGTATTATCCACTGAAGCAAAAAAAACCCTACCCAGCCAAAAAGAAAAAAAAAAAGAAAAAAATGCTCTGCAGAGATAAGATCATAGAAATTCATCACACTGGCTTCAGGGGGTTGTTTTTTTTTATGTGGGTCTTTTTGTTTTTCTTTCTTTTAATTTGCACTACCCTGGAGAGATGCTGAGATTAAAATGCATTGTCCATGCACATGGGGGATAGCCAACGCAGTGAGTTCTGTCACTCAGAATTCAAACTATAATTCACTCTCTGGAAGCTGCAGATACAGCCTGAGATAAATTTCAACTAGAGTGCAGAAGAGCCAGCTACAGTTTTACATGCATATTTAGTTTGTATCTATGTATATACAAATCTTCTGATAAACTGCCATATATCTGCTACCATATGTTTCAAAGATTCAAAGGAGAACTGTGTGAACATAAGGGGTTTTATTCCTTCCTCAAAATGCCACATGAAAAATAAAATGTATCCATGTCTTATCTGGGTGATCTGCAGAACTTCTAAGTCCATCAATTTATTTTATTATTATTATTTCACTAAAACATGGCACATTTGATAGCAGAAGGTACTGTTAAATATGACTGCCTCATATTGGATATCTAACTCCATAGTTAAAGGTATTTCAGGGAAGTTAGGTCCAGCTTTTTGGATGCATTCCCTGTTTTTCATATATCTATACTGTTAGATGAGTGTTCTCCAGATTTTCATGTTGGAACACGCAGGGTTCCCTTAATCAAATGTGCACCAGCTGCTTTCCCTGGTGAGGATACTCCAGTGTAACTCTTGGTGTTTCTGTTAGTGACAATAGAAAATCACCTTGAATTAGCAGACCAAGCTCCAAGGAGTAAGAGGAGACCCCAAAATGGCTTCCAAAAGGGGCACAGGCAATACAGCATTAGTAGCGGTAGAAGTGAAATAAGTGAGTGAGTTCAGTCTCTTCCACAAGCCCCTTTTTCATCAGACAGAGGCAACTTTTGCCTTTACACACTGAAGGCACTGTCACCAGGAAATCAGAGTCTGGGTGGACATTTCATGATGGTCAGGGATCAGGCAACCATAGCTCCATCCTCCTCTTCTGATTTCACATGAAGAATCAAGCAAAGAGGATGCCCAGCCCAGGCTCCAGTGGCATCTTTCTTTTGTGTTTTCTCCATAGGATATTTTCCCTTGGTTGCAGGTCAGCAGGCTCTTTGGCTATTTGGTCTTGCTTGTCTTTATTGCAAACAGTTTCTGCTTTGATAGCATTTCCCTCTTCCTCATGGCATTTCCTGGCTTTTCTTTTGTAATTACGTAGTAGTAATGGCTCTTAAAACTTTCTACATGGGTATTACATCCATTACAACAGCAATTCCATTTTAATAGCAATTCATGTGTAATGGAAAGAGATATTAAATTAGAGGTGATGTTACAATAAAAATCATACCATTATAAAAACAATAGAGCATTAAAGCAGGTATTATAACAGAAATATTTTAATAAGGACACTAAATAAACCAAACAAAAGAAAACCAGGAATAAAACAGGGACAATACAAGTTTTTTACTGCCACACTGATTTTGCTTTGTTTTAATATATCGATGGAATATTTCATTGTAACAGCTCCATAATTTTATCATAAATGTAAGCCATAAAGCATGTTTCTTGCAAGCAGTGTAATTATTTAATTTCCTTTCCAGAGGTAGGAAAGGACATGTGCAGTATATGGAAATAGCAGAATGAATTATGGACTGGATGGAAATCCTATCCTGTTATGCAGGAGGCTGTATTTCCTGCATTTCCTGTGCCAGAAGAGACAGAGAGAGAGCAGGGAAGAGCTGGTCCACAAGGACCTTGCTGGGAGAGTGTGTGCCTTGAAGAAAAGTGGTGGCAATGTTGTCCCTACAGTGCACAAAGTCCAGGTAGAAAAATCCCTTCTGGAGACAAGAAAATGATTGTTAAAAAGTCTGTTCAGTGTTCCACAAAGATGGAGCAATAGAATGTGTTAAAGAACTGCAACTTTACCTTTTTCTTTGGGAGCAAAGGTCCTCTCCCCTTGGCACAGAAAATTGTGGAGAAAACACCTGGTTTGAGATTTACATACATAATTTCTATCCAGAATGAATATGTGCTCAGTGTTAGAGAGATGGGGACTGGAGAGGGGAGAGAAGACTTTTCAAATTGTTTTCAAAATCTTCCCACTAGTTTATTTTGAAATTTTGTAAATACAATTGAACAAGAGAGCACAACTGCCAGGTTTTCCACCTCAGTTTTGGGGCCCTGGTTCTGGGAATCACAGAAGTGTGGGGGTCTGGGAATTTGACTTCAAAGGAAGCTCTTCTGGCTCCCTGGTAGTCTCTATAATGCTGGGGTACCAAACTCCCATATCCCCAGTTGGACTCCATTGCCTTTATCAACTTCTTCACCGTTTTCCACACAACCTCCACAGATTCCATTACCTTACTGATAAACTGGGGTGAATGAAGACTTTAAGACATGGAAAATCATAAAAGTCGTAAAAGTCATGTGTTCACATATAGTGTTTTGCAGCTCTTGGTAATGAGTTTTTCTTTACTTATTTAATAAACAATCGAAATACAAGCAATTACCAATGAGTTTAACTGAGGGCATGGCAACACTTATGATAAGCTTTATTTTTAATGAACTTCATTCCACCTCAGCCCCTAAATATTTTTCTTCAGAATACTTTATAGGAAATATTATTCTTTTAAAAGCCTGGAGAACCTAAGAAGACGCTGAAATCTGTAATTGAAATGCAAATGGAAAGCCCCTGGCACCTCAAATCAATTTTTCTCTTAATAAGAGACCGAAATAGAATGTGACACGGAAAAGTCCTGATGCCCTACATAAAGACAGAGCTTTCTAAATGGTCTGGTGCAAAACAGAAATTCCTGTTTGCTGTAGTCACATTTTCAAATCTTTCCATTATCGAGTGATAATGTGATACAATTAAGAGGCTGCTGTTTGGTTACAGAAACCATTTTCTTCAAGGTGTAAATCTCCCTTAAGACCATAAAACAAGCATTTCCAAGCTAGTGTCTGCAATGTCTGGCTTCACTGTATTTACAACTCCTCCAAACAAATTCACTGCAGGGTAAGTGTCAGCTCTGTGTCTCATTGCCCTGGTTTTGCCCCGGTATTGGGATACCTGGACCAGAGATAACCTCATTGTCCTGGACTCATTAGCAATGCCTGACTGGCAGGATCGTGTTTCGGTGTGATCCAAAGATCACAGAAGTTAATGGAAAGATTCACCTTGACTTCTGTTCATAATTAGGGTGGAGGAGAGCAGAGGATTGACTTTTTAGGAACTGAATGATTCATATAATCAATAAATAGATAGAGTCAGCACAGATGGACAAGGTATTCTCCTGGAAAGTTTTAGAGGAAAAGTAACTTTCTATCCAAACCTTCTAAGGATAGAAAGTTTTGAACCAGGAACAGGTTTTTTTTAGTATTTTCTTCTCAAGAACCTTTCTATCCAGTTTTATTTGAGCTAACCTGACTTAAACTGATCTACTATAATTTCATTCAGAGCACAGACATGAAGTTAGGCAGTGATATAGATTTTCTGATGCTTCCAATCAGAACATAGATGATTCACTTCTAAAAAAGATAAAAAAATTATCATTTAACAAACAAAGAAATACTTTTTTGATTGCAAAAGTGCATTTTGCTGTAATGATGTAAGAACCAGGAGGCTGTGAGGGTGAGTCCTGGCAATTAGAATTATATGTGGTCAGAGCAGGGTCAGTGGAACCATCATGATATTTGAAACCTGTCATGGGGTCAGCCCAGAAAAGCCTTCCTAATTTCTGTCCCCTGCCCCTAATTCTGCTTAGGTCAGATGTGGCGCTCATCCCCCATATGTCCCAATGGCCTCTCTGCCTGAGGTACAAAGAATCTTCTCTCAGCTCTTGATCAAAACTCACCTTGAGTGGCAGGTGGGAGGCTGTACTGTGATGCACTTCATGCATGTTTATGTCTGGAAAAGAATAAAAGCTCTGTTACAGGGCCATTTACGATGCTGAGAGCTGGCTGGTGTGTGTGACCTTGATGTACAAAATGCCATCTTCACTTTTCCATTTTCCTCCCTTAGTAGAGAATAATTACATTAGTGGGAGATTTCAATCCAAGAGCAACCTGCTCTGCTGACATGAACAGGAATATTCTGGTGATTGATTTCAGTGGCTTTTAGATCACACTCGGGAGTGCTAATCCTGCACGATGCTGAGTACCATCCACTGTGGTTAACTCAGGTTACACTTCCCATGAGGACTCTGGGAAGCTCCACAGCTTCTAGTACATCAGTCTCAGAAAGGGTTGCAATGTGTTGCAGAGGAAAGTGTGACAGCTGGGTGACACATGCCTGGAAAACACCCTGGCACGGGTTTTCAGATTTCTGTACATGCTGCTGGTGTGTGCTCCTTTGACTCTCACTAGGACAAGGAATAAAGGCTTTCAAAGTGACAGATGGCAGGTTTAGATTAGATATTAGGAAGAAATTCTTCACTCACAGAGTGGTGAAGCACTGGCACAGGTTGCCCAGGAAAGCTGTAGACACCCCATACCTGGAAGGGTTCTGAGGTCAGGCAACTTGAACAACTTGGTGTAGTGGAAGGTGTCCCTGTCCATGGGCGGGGGAGGGGGAGGGGGGGCAGGTGGAGTGGGAGGAGGGGTTGGAACTGGGTGATCCTCAAAGTCCCTTCCATCTCAAGCCACTCTGTTATCAGCACAAGCTGAAATCCTGGCTGTTATCCTGAATCCAGCAAGATGAAGCAAAGCTAAGTCAGCTGCTTTTATCTATATGTGATCATGCCTTTCCTTACTGCACAGACATGTTTTAACACTGCCATTTGCTTCATTCCTTCAAACAGCACAGAAAAAGTCTTTATTTATTGGTATTGCCTCATATTGACTTGTTAATTATAAGATTTATCATTTAGCTGCTATATGATGTTAATTTGTATAAATTGTGTAAAAATATTATGCAGGAGAAAAGGAGAAAGAAAGGATTGGAAATGCCATTGTTTCAATCCTGCTGCATTTCTAATATGAGCAGTATTTTACCTGGTAAAATACTATTTTTTATGAACTGTGCTGCGTAAGTTTGTTCCCTCTTAGTACCTGTTCAACAAATTAAATACCTTGCTGTGGGTTAAATGCAATGTCAGATCATGCTGTCTCTCAAGAGAAATATATGAATGGGTGATTATTTCTCTGGAAAAAAAATGATGCACACTCCCAGGCCATTAGGGAAATACCAGCAAAAGTTATATGGTATAAAAAAATATAAGAGCTGGGTTTGTGAGCCAGTGTTCAATCACTGCAGCCTTGAACAGCAGGTTAAAGTCAGAGAGGGCAGTAAATCCAGCCATGGCTCTTTAACCAATAGAGCCAGAAGCATGGATCTTGTGCCAAGAAGTAATTTAAAGGTGAGGAAATTCATTTCCAAAGCTTATTCAAAGATAAATAAGAAAAAAACTGACTACATGTAAAAGTTCCAGCCCTCATAGGTTGACAGGTATGGATGTGGCTCTGAACAGGCTCTGGGAGCTGTGGGTGTGAGAGGATGCCATGGCCATCATTCAGCACTGGCTCTGACTTCACACACCTGCATGGTCCTGAGTAGACAGTCCATGGGAGGACAGAATTTTGGAAAGGGTAAAAATCACTCCTATTCCAAAAGCAACATTTAGCTGAAGTGTGTGGGAATAAGCAACATAAAGGCTCCTTCCTTTGTAAATAAAACCTCTATATTGAGTAGAAGATGATGACAGGGGAAAAGAAGAAAAAAGCAAAATTTGGCCCACTAGAATAGCTGACCCACATGTATTCCAGAGTCCTTTGCTGGAGGTAAAGCTTCAAGTTAGCTCTTTCTCTGTGTTTTCTCAGGGAGGATTTGCACCTTCCTGTCCTCTACAGCACAACAGTGCTGAGTTTTAATTTAAAAAAAGATCATTAATTTTGGCTGATCTTAAACTTCAGAAAGAAAGTTCACCCTCGCTCCCACTGACATCTTACTTGCTTCTGCAATGTGATGTACAGCTTGGGGATCAATACAGTAGGGGAATAAAATTGTATTTTCCCATAAAGTGCAAACCTAAAATTAAACACAGAAGAAAAAAAGCTAGAGAGCTGCTTTGTTATCAGTCAATTATATATTTCCCCCACAGACACCTCTGAAGACCATCCTGTCCAAGTCCCCAGATCAGAGCACAGTCAGTGAGATCAGGTCGCTCAGGGCCATCTACAGTCAGGTTTTCAAAACCTCCAAGGATGGAGACTCTGTAATTTCTCTGTTCCAAAGTCTGACCACCCTGCTAGGAGTGCAATCCTGAAAATTACCTCCTGAATCACTACATCTGGTTCCTAAATCATATAAGATCCTTCATCGACTAGTACAAACCCAGTTCAGCTTTGTACAGCTCTATTTTTGTTACCAATCTGTACCACTCCTTCTGATGGCAAGAAATTTTCTTGCTATTTCCAAGTCAAGCATATTCTTAGCCCAGTTGCTGCTGTGCCAGCACTGCTGCTAGTTTAGGTAGTTCATCCTGCTCTCTGGCATTAAATTCCATTATGCTGCAGAGATTTGCTACGTCCCTCCTCCCTGCCCTTATGTCAGGCATCCCTTGCTGCCTTCCAGTCCTGGAGACTTCTGGCCTTAGAGTAGTTTTGAGTGGATAAGTGTTGGTTTTCACATCTTTACATCCTGGCACACAGCCTTGTACCTGGGGGCTCTTGATCACAGCAACACAAAATTACCTCATCAAGATCCTAGCATGTGGTTTAGACTTTACTCTCTCCTCACTCCTGCCTCCAGGCAAGGATCATAATTTATGCAACCCCTGACCACAAAGGCCTAAAGTTTTTGTATATAATTAAATTAACATTTTTGCAAGTCTGCTTAGGTTCAAGAGTTAGTTAGGGTTTTTTTCAATCTTCTTTTTTAATGAAATATTTCCTTTTTGCCTTCAGCAGCTACAGCTCTGCTGGAACTACTTTGCAGTAAGTCAATACAGGTGCTAAGTATGAATGAAGGCCTTTAAGGGAAAAAAAATCTATTTATGTAGCTAAACTTCATGAAAAGAAACAAGTTTAGTTCTAGCTTCATAAGCGTATACACTGAAAATATAAGTCTTTTTCTGTCAATGCCTGGAAAATCTGCAAACCTGCAGCTGGAAGCAATGAGCCCAGACACAAAGCCAGGCTGCAATAGCCACCAAACGCCAGCAAGGGGAGATGAGGGTGCTCCAAAACATTTTCCTACTGCTTTCCAACCAAAAGTCAGGGTTTGTTTGCATTTCTCTCCAAAAAGAAAGCCTACGGTTTTCACAAAGACTCCCTCTTGCACAGGTGTTTGACAGCAGCTTAATTGCAGCTAATGAGCTATGAGAGTTTGAGCTTTGTTTCCTGTTTTTCTGGAATCCCAGTTCTCTCTCTAAGTGGAAATAAAGCTTGTCAGACCTCATGTTCAGAGGGTGACACTAGGGCAATGTCTCCCCACACATCCCCACCACCCCATGCATTTACAGAGGAGAGCTGCCGCTCCCTGCTGCATGCTGGAAGCACTCCTGGTGCACACAGTGGGTCTTGTGTTTCAAATTCTTCCCTCCAAATGATACAGAATCTTGGAGGATGTGTACAACCACACGCAGCAGTGCAGGGCTGTGCCACTGAGACACTGTCTTTCCACAGAAGCAGCTCCATTGAGCACCCACAGGGACAGAGCAGACACAGACCCAGTGCCTTGTCCCACAACCTCCACAGCCTGGTCAGGAATGCAGAAGAGGTACAGCAGGTCTGCAATCCCTTCCCTCACCAGTGCAAGGCCCAGTCTCTTATACACCTGAGTATATGATTGAGACAAGCACAACAAGGCAAAACAATATCCAGTGAAACCTTTGTAGCACGTCATGGGCTTCTCTGGGTCAAGCAACACCAAAGATGTGACTGAGTTGTGAGTCAGCCTCCATCTGCTGCACACTGCTGAGCAAACCAGGTGTAAAAAGACATCAACTGCTAGTGATGCACATTCTTCTCATTTCTGCCTGACACTATGGCACATAAGCCAAAACTTCTTAGTGGTTCAGCCTAGTCACAATCCACACTGCTCTGCATCATCCAACTCTGATACCATGAAACAAGCATAAACAAACCAGCTATAGACAGGATTGTGACCACTCCATAGAATTTATTCTGTAATAGTTGACTAAGTCCTTCAGTATTTTCACCCTCACTGATCCCTTATGAGATCATACAGGCACAGAGAGATTTGAATGGCTTGAGGACAGCCACACAGAAGGCTGGAAACAGCGTGAGTTCCTAAACACTCCTAAACAGAGTCTCGACCTTTATGTGCTAATCAAAGAATCCAACTTTGGACTAATGTTTTATATCAGAATTGCATTGCAAAAATACTGAATTCTGAGGCAGCTTCCACAATCTTTGCTATTTGATCAGCACTGACTGCGTGCATTATTGCAAGACAAAAAGAAAGCAATCAGTCAGTGCTATATCTTTGTTTCCTTGCTCATAAATGTATTGTTTCATATCTTTCTCATTATTTTCAAGGCTCTCATAATAACTGTATGTGAGCATCTCATAATCCTTAACATACATATCTTACAACAGTACAGTGAGGTGTGACATTGTAATTATTGCCATTAGAAGACTAAGCACCAAGCAACAAAGCTTCACATTCACCAAAACTATTTAAAGCCTTGTCTCTGGTAACTGATTGCAAGGAAAAACAAATAAAACACCATTGTTGAAGTGACATCAGTGGGACTTACTTTCTCAAGCAGAAGTTATGCACTTGAATACAGAATTCCAAAATCCCACAGAATCAATCACAGAATGGGTAAGCCTAGAAGGGAACACAGTGGGTCACCTGGTCCAAACTCCCTGCTCAAGCAGGGTCATCCCAGAGCACACTGCTCAGAATTGTATCCAGACAGTTCTTGAATATCTCCAATGAGAGAGACTCCATAACCTCTCTGGGCAATCTCTTCTGGTGTACAGCCAACCACACAGTAAAGAAGTTCTTCTTCATGTTCATGTGGAACTTCTCATGCATCAGTTTCTGTCTGTTGCCTCTTTTCCTATTGCCTGGCTCCATCCTCTTGACACCCTCCCTTCAGACACTTATATACAATGATGAGGTCCTCTCAGTTGTCTCTTCTTGAATACACCTGTGGTTGTGGATGGACATGACTTCTCCAGGCCTCATCATGAGGTCTCTGTGGGTGTCAATACTCCAGCCCAATGTCAGGCTCCAGGCCTTGCTCACCTAACCATTCCCTGAAAGGAGGGTTAGAAAAATGCTCCAATGTGAAGGGGAGTGAGGGGATATGGAACATGCTGTTCTTCTGGTGACACACAGGGCTGGAGCAGCATGGATATTGCCAAAGATTTAGTTAAGGACTGACACTGGTTTTGCCCAGTTAGCATTCACACTTGAGTGAAATTTTTGGGGAATGGAGCAAGTTTTAGTATTGTCAGCATTTGTCACCATTGTTTTGAAAAGTCTTTTCCCATTCTTCACAGAGCCAGACAGCTGCTCTTGTGATGTTCCCACCTTGTTGCCCTTATGAAGCCATTTGGTTTCAAATGGGAAGTGATTATCCAGTCTGAGCATCAGGGGAGGGTGGCACAGAGGACAGGGAGCGGGTTCAGCAGTCCAGACCTGAAACAGGAGTCTGGCTCCTTATTCCTATAAATGAAAGGCAGCAGAATGCCCATCTAATGGGACACCAGAGCTGCCTTACCCCCAGGTAAGCACTGTTGTCATGGTTTGCATACAGTGGCATGGCAGAGTAGCCTGGTGTTTGTCTCAATTATTTGTATGGCATTCATTGCAACAGTAACTGAGAAGCCTCATGATCTTTCATGTATTTGTCCATATAGCACCCAGGTAAAGAAGTTTTATTATGCCCTTTTCATAGGAAGAAGTACCAAGAAAAAAGGACATTAAAATATGTCCCTAGCAATTGATTGATTTAATACAGAAACAAGTTTGAATTTTCTATATTTAACTATAATTTCAGGGGTGGGGGGGGTTACTTACTGAAAACCTACCCAGTACTCTAGGTGGAAAATACATTAAGATTTATGCTTGGATGTAATGCCAGTAATGCGAGAAGCATGGAAATACCTTAGTTGGATAATGTTGGAAGAGTCTCCTTTCCAGCAGGCATGCAATTAGTACAGCCTGTACTGCTACAGCCACCCAAACCAGATTAAACCTATTTACACAACCCTAATCCACCTCTGGCTAAATGGAAATATTACCTTGCCCAGAAGAGAAGCAACATTTCTAGTAAATTGGAGAATTGTTCACAAGATTTCCAAAATACCTGGATACCTCCTGCACCTCAGCAGAACCAGAAAAACTCCTATACATTTCCAGCCAGAGATAAGAAGTCCAAAATTCTGCATCAGTTGTTTTGAATTCTCCTTGCTGAATGAAGGTAGATTCTTAGTGTTTAAATATTTACTAGATGTCTCATCCAGATCCCACATCTGGCCTGAACATTTCCCTTGAAGATAACCTTGAACATCACAAAAATACTTAGGTCTTCTTGATTGAGCTATTGTTTAAGGTGATAAAATGTGAGCAAAAGATGTAATTAATGGGCTGATTGGTTACATATATATTCCTCCCTGAAGTATTACAGTGACATTTCTTCTCTTAATGCCTGAGTGATTTTGTTGAAGTAGTTGAGTATTGTCTTATGCATTAATTTGAGTTTTGAGGTGGGAATAGAAATATTAAAAAATGAAATCAATTTCCCATTTGGCCCAAAAAGCATTCTGTAGTAACGTTGCCTTCTCTCTGAGGACTCTACAATATGCTGAGAAAAATACTTTTTGTGGGACTCTCTGTTTAAAATATAGGCAGCACTCCACTGAGTTTTTAAAAGTTGTATGAGGAACAAAACAAATGATAAATAGGTACAGCAAAGTTCTGGATGAATTTTCCAGAGCTACAGTTAATCAATTCTGCACATATAAGATACAATCAGGTCACCAAGTTGGTACATGTATAGAATCCAACCCTAATTATCTGTGTGTGAAATTTGTATTGCTGAAAAAATATGAGTTGTTAATTTAATAAATCTTTATTAATGTGGCAAGTAGCAGCGACCACCACAAGAACCGTTACAAATTGACCCTTTTCAAATCTTCATAATCCTTCACTGGAGAGATACACCTAATTGGGCTCATTAAAAGTAAACATTGATTGGCAGGACCACTGGGATCCTTAAAAGGGCTGTGTGGTCAAAAAGAATCACTGCATTCCTACTCTCTGGAATAGCAACCATTTGCTTGTTGCTTCTGGTCCACAAAACCAGCAGGAAAACTGCTGGCAGCAAGTAGTGCATAAGGTAGCAAGGAAGGGTGTGGGGTTACATTTGCAGGTAAAAGGCCTTAATACAAAATATTACCACAGTCAGGTCACGCTAACCTCCACATGGCTGGTGGGGGATGTATA
This sequence comes from Scytalopus superciliaris, assembly GCA_013400415.1. Classification (NCBI taxonomy): domain Eukaryota; kingdom Metazoa; phylum Chordata; class Aves; order Passeriformes; family Rhinocryptidae; genus Scytalopus; species Scytalopus superciliaris. The sequence goes on along the minus strand of VXBX01003936.1, from coordinate 249,170 downwards.
CCACAAATATATATGAAGATTATGGAATTAAGGACCTCTAAACCATGATTTACTCTTGTTAAGACTTTGGGGTTGTTTCTCCCAACACTCTGTGTTTTGTAAGTCATTAGCAACTGCAAAATGAGTGTAGGAAAACATGGGCAAATCAATAGTGTATTACATAGGCATCAGTAATTACATAGCAGTGGGGAATTGGGCCTTGGGACTTTTCAATTATTTTCTGTTGCAAATGATGTACAGACACCATTTGGGAAATCATGTTTTGGTCAAATACTTGTATTTGCTCAGTGTGAGTCAGTGTTACAGAGGTAATCAAATAATATGAATCTTTCTGTGCTTAAAAAAATATGTCAATCTCTAAACCTCCATTTCTTAGTCCAAGCCAAAACCAACTTTATTGGCTTATTACATAGCTTGAACATCATTTGACTGGAAAACTCATGTAATTGTGAATGCTCACACATTACTTTGGACATCTAATTTGATGCATGCTTTTCAGTGTGTAATTTGTCTGCTTTTAAAGTCAGTCTCCAACATTTTCTTCTATAGAACATATAAATTTAATTAATCTTTCTGTATTCTAGAACTACACAGACATATGTTCACTTCAATGATATCTAAAAGCTCTCCTGCACATCAGAGGTGTTCTGGTAGCAGTCCACATACATGTTCCTAACTTGCAAAGAAAGGACAGTATCGTGACCTAGCATAGATCTCTCTGAGCAACAACATTTTACATGGGTAGACAGTGATAGGACAAGGAGAAACAGTTTTAAACTAAAGGAGGAGAGATTTAGATTAAATGTTAGGAAGAGGTTCTTTACTCTGAGGGTGGTGAGACACTGGAACAGGTTGCCTGGAGAAGCTGTGGATGCCTCATCCCTGGAATGAGATGGTCTTTAAAGGCCCCTTCCAATCCAAACCATTCTGTGATACTGTGATAAGCTGAATTACCTCACAGTTGCCATGATCAGTGAGACTACACATGACCTCCAGTTTACTCTGGACCTGCTGATGTGCAGTGACTTGCTCAAGTGCCAGTGTCACAGCTTGTCTGAACCCTTTGCATGATTGTCCTTAGTTTCCTGCACCAAAAATCTCTTGGGTGACTAGGAGCCAAAGGAGGTTGTCCCAGTTTGTCCCACCACTGCTTACACTGGTGACACACAGATGCAAGAAGCCCAGATGCAGAGAATTCCCACTCAGGGATGCAGCAGCTCTGCCTCCCCCAGGACATCAGGCAAACGCTTCTGAGCAGGCTGAGGTGGAAGTCTGAGAGGCACTTCATATTTCATTGGAGCTTGACTGCAGTAGAGAAGTGGAAGTGTCAAAAAGGATTAGTGTGTCAGTGGTTAAAATGATTGTGGCATGCAGGGACTGAGGGCTGCCAAAACCAAAATAACAAGAAAGTGTCTCTGAAGGCACTTCTGATGCATCACTTTGACAGATGTTCAGCTCCTCATTAACTGTAAGGAAAGGGGAGAGCGGGCTGCTTTGCAACAACCTCCCTGACCTGAGACCAGGAGAAGATTTGGGATGGATCATGCTGAAATTGTATTCAAAACCAGCTGACTTGGTCAGAACAGAGACATTTCTGCCACTGCACCATTGCAAGCAAAAGGGATGGGGCTGAACATAATAACATACCTTTTGCAGCTTTATCCCTTAGCAGGACCCAGGTGTGATGGGTATCAGTGACTCAAGGGCCTTCAGCATGAGAATCCAGGCTATCCCACTGTTGGAGTGTCTGCACTCTCCCTGGAATATATCTAGACAGTCACAAATGGCACGTTTGGACACTTGCTAGGAGCTCACAGACTCACCACAGGCATTTGCCATAGGCCAACATTCCTTGAGTTCCTTAGCTGATGAAGAGGAAGGAAGGATTTTATCAGAAGATACTCTCAATTCAATTTACCCGCTCGATTCAACCCTTTTCTTCCATGATTGCACAGAGCACACCACAAGAAGAAATTTCCACCTTGAGCATGCAGAAATGCTCATCCATGCCTGTTTTCTCCACTTCACTGCTTCCAACCAGCATCAGCTTCGACCCAGACTTATCTCTTTGTACTGCTTAGTCTAAGAGCTGTGGCACTGTGAGCTGTGTTTGATAGGGGCAACTCTGCTGCACGTCTGATGTGTGCCATACATCCTTCTCCTGTTTTCCATACCTTTGCCTGCCTGGCAGGTGGGCTCTGGACCATTCACTGAGAATGAGATATCCTTGAATGCCAAGTGGGGTAACTTCCACAGCTCAGACAAGCACTTTTCAGGAATCAGGAAAGGAAATAGTAAAAAAAAATCCTACAAAAACCCACAAAAAGATAAATGCAGCTTGTTATTACTGTCACTTGTGTTTCTGCCTGATTTCTTTGGAACTGTTTTTCCCAATGAAAATAGAGTGAAACCACAATGTTATATGTGCAGCATAGCCTGTGCAGTGTTCAGACTACCTGCTGCTTCGCATTTATTAATGGAGAAATCCTTGGGCAAATTGCCACTTGAGCCACGGTGTTGATAAATTCAGGAGTTGCCGGTACTCCAGCAGCATGCAAAGAAGCTGAACGAGACTGATTACAGTGTGCAGTTCTATCTGCAGAAGGTTGATTATATGCTTTGCTTCCTAATTAAATATCTAAGCATCCGTTTACTGTGGAAAGTGAAATTGAGGAATCATCATTTACAGCAGCCTCGTGTGGAATAAGAGAGGCAACGTGAAAATTCCTGGATCACAAAGACACTGTATTGGCCAAGCCCTCTCCATAAAGCTGGTTGTAGAGCAAATGAAGTTTTGCATAATGAACATACCCTAAACCTTGTCACTCACAAGGGTGAGATGAAATCACATGTGGAAGAAGCAGTAAAATCAGCTTCTGTCTCAACTTCTGGTATGGTCTGGGATGGAGCAGTGATCATGAGCTAGAGTTTCCACAGCATCATATTTGCTGGCACCATCACAGAGACTACTCAGAAAACAGCACAGGGACTCTCTGAAATGATGCCTCAGTGGATCAAAAATTTCCATTCTGGTAATTATTCCTGAAGGATTGCGTGCAAGAGGCTCACCATTGACAGGAGGAGAGGCAAGGGGGAGGGAAGGAAAATGGCTTTAGTAATGTCTTTTCTCTTGTTCTCTCACTACCTTGTCACTCCCCGATGCTGAATCAGACATTTACAAGCATACACAAACATAGAAATTACCATATGGGCTCAGCAGGGTATCTGGGAATGATTTCCCCCATCACAGCTACACATTAGGTCTCATCCTGATCTTTAGCATTTAACAGTATTATTTTTGATGTGCATCATTAAAAATTAAAGTAAAATGGCACTGCCATGAGAATAAATTACTATAAATTAGCCATCAATAACTTTAAACATGATGATTAGAAGACAAGAAAGTCTGGAAAAGTTTCCTGAAGGATACTGACAACTGAGAGTTACTACACTGTGTGAAGTCTGCTGCTGCATTTAGAAATTAAATTGTGTGGTATGATTACCTGTAATAGTGAGCTGGATTTAAAGCCTATTGCATCTTTGCCTCTCAGTTAGCATTTAGTAGGTCTCCAAATTCATTTCTTCATTGCTGATTTTAAGGACTGTCGTTGTGAGACAATACAATCTCCATTAAGGATGTTAATCTCCTGTCTGGTCAAATGGTGCTGGGGAATAAAGGTCACTAAAATTCTGAAGACTAGAGCCAAAACAAGCTTTTATTTTGTTGTCATCTTACTTGGGTGAACCCCTGCCTTCTTGTTGTTGCTGTTATTGCTGCTGCTGTTATTCAGCTCAGCTCAGCCTGGTGTAGTTGATGGAAACAAGGGGAGTGAAGGGTTAATGGAAAGAAAGACTGAGCAGGACCAACATCGTTGATGGTGATCCCAAGTGTGATTATTCTGGTTTATTATCGCACTCAAGTACATACTCAAATCCGTGCTTTGTAACTGTCCTTGCTTTTAACAGAGCTACCTCCATTTGTAACTGAGGCCAGGTGAGGATCCACTGAACTGCTTCTCAAAGATCCACCTCTTATGTCAAATGTACAATCTAACCTCAATTCTCCATATACCTCCTTGATAAAAAACAAGGACCTCCACATAAACACAGCCCATCACTGCAGTGTCTGCGGTACAGCAGATAGTATTTGCAAAATTAAGGGAACGATATAAGCACCAAATTATTAGGAAAAGGCACAATCACTATGAGGGAAACACATTTAGGTCCAAGTTTAGTAGTGAAAAGAATCTGTTGCACATCAGAAGTGAAAAGAAATTACAAAGATAAGCAAACTGCACAGTACTGAACTGTCAAATCTTATTACCCTACCAGGAGCCCAAAGTAAGTAATATTAAGAGTGTCCACTATATGTGGCTTTCTATAAAAGAATAGCACATGGTTTTAAGGAAACAATAGTCACTTAAAGTTATCAAGTTTATTTAAATAAAGAAAATAGATGTAATAGAGACTTAAGAGCAAGTTTTTCTGAGAATAAAGTAGAGCCANGATGATATGAAATACCTCTTTGGTTGCTTAAGTCAGGTGACACTTGCCCCTCTGAATCTACGGAGTGCCCCATGGCCCAAAAGACTGGGGCCTACTAAATTTGGTTTCAGGCCTAACTAAACTAAGGCCTTAATCTAAGTTTTGGGGGTTTATCCAACCCATCACACAGAACCACAAATGGTTCAGTAATTCCCAAGGAGATGATTGGGGCTGATTGTACTATTTAAGTGATGGTTTTTGTAGGTTACTAATGCAAGCAACAGTCTGCGTGCTGCATTTTAAATTACCAGCCAGTATCAGCCCATTGTTTTATGTGATTCTCCCTCTGAATAGATATATTTATTCATAAATAGCTGGCTGTTCAGTGACTCTTTGTCTGCAGTGAGTACATTTCTTTAGTCAGCTCTCCCCAAAATTGCTTTGTGTGACCGGCTGTGAGCTTCCTTCAGATATACAACATTGGGTCACTATTCAGATGAGATTTTAGGTAGGAGTTTTGCTCAGAGGGTGGTGAGGCAATAGAACAGGTTTCCAAGAGAAGCTGTGGATGCCCAACAACTGGAAGTGTTCAAGGCCAGTTTGGATGGGGCTTAGAGCAACCTGGAAGGTTTCTGGAAGGTGTAATTGCCCATGGCAGTAGGGTCAGAACTAGATGGTCTTCAAAGTCCCTTCCAACCCAAACCTTTCGATGATTCAATGACTGTGATGACTGAAAAAGGGTCAAAAATCAGTTGCTGTTGGTCACCAGACTGTTATCAAGAGCAGAAGCACTACACAGGGGCATCAGAAAAAGCAGAAGGGATGACACTACAGTGTGTTTACTGAATGCTGCAAAATGCTGTTATCTGACATAATTTCCTGCACTAAAGGGTTTATTGACTTAATGAAAAAAAAGAATTAAAAACAAAGAAACAAACAAATAAATGAATAAATAAATACGTTATCAGCAAATGAACACTCCTGGTGAATGCACAAATGTGTCACAGAGGTGACCCAGTGGCTCTCCACAGACACCACCAGAGCTGAGTATATTTAAGTATATTTAATATTAATCTACTAAACATTAAGAACAAGTGTAGTGTTGTAGATAGTGGTGACGTCAATGAAGCCGACACTGGGACAGTGGATCTGACCATGATCTTGCTCTGTCCAAGGGCAATGAGCACCATGCTGAGCCCATGGATCAGAAGCAGTGACAGCGTGCCCAAGAGCAAGATGCACCCTCTCCATTGCATAGCCCACAAGGTAAGGTGGCAAGATAAAGGCAAGAAGGAGGAGCCATCCCTCTTTTAATAACAATCATTGTGGCTACTCTAAGGACTGGAAGGTGACAAAATCATCACAGTAGGTATAGGACATTTTCAGCTGATGCTTGCAATCCTGTGACACTGTATGCCAAACTGGAAGTTTTGTCACACAACACACACACCCTCAGCCATGGGATCACAGCAGGAGAAAAAGTCTTGATAAAGAACCTCACAGTATGCATTGAAAAAGAACAAACAAGAGATATTACAGAGCTGGTAAGACTAAAGATTAATTCCTATTTTTATTCTCTTTTATTTCCATCCTGCAGTTGAACAAGAGTTGAATGCTTTGTAAGATGAAAACTTCAGCATACAGTGAATTTCTGAGCTATTACCTCTGGTGCCTGGAGCAAAAGTGCCCCTTGGGATGTTTGACAGGATATAATGTCTGACTTGATGATGGAAACAAAAGAAGTCCTCTCCATGGTAAATTTAGTCTCTTGAATTTAAAAATAATGCACTCCCCTCCAATGAATCAAAATTCCACTTCACCCACTCAGATGCTGATTCTGTGCACTGCTAACATGGAAATGCAAACCTCTCCTAAAAGAAAATGTAAGTTATATTCTGATGAACAAAGAGATATTTCAGAACAGGTGAAAGACCCTTGGTTTACATTTAAAATTAATTCCTGAAACACAATAACAGAGAGAGAAGTGTAAATAGGTGCTGGTGCAGGGCACATCCAACTGCCCCAGGCATTTCTGCACTGAGGCTTCAGTGCAGGGGTCAGTTTTCCCCTTGGTAATTCTTTCTTGCCTTTCCCCTTGCAGCTCAACAAACTCACCATAGAGAACTTGCATTCAGTGCAAGGTCATCCCGAACAGATCTCCCTGTCCCCTGCCTCCCAGCAATACGCATAAAAATGTCATTCTGGCCTTTAAGAAATTTTCTCTTCCTTAGCATAAGGCAGGTGTGATCCAGCTGTCTAGGTGAAGACATGTACATGAGAGCCAGTCCTCCCTGCTACAGAGAGAGAAACAGGCACCTGCAGGAGATAACTCACTTGCAGCTTATATAGACATTTAAATTAGGGCTGATGAATTGCCTCTGTTTGTCTCCCCTGACTGCTGTGGGAGCCTGGGGTGTTGTTCTGAACTGGGGGTATCTGCAGAACAGCACATATCAGAACAGCTGAATCCTGACTTTGCAGTTAGGAAAAGTATTTCCTGAGGAGAGGGAAATCCTACACAGGGTGAAACTGCTCATGCTTTTATTCTGTCCAGATGAGGATGGATTTGCCAGTTGCTGACACAAAGAGGAGCTGCACCTTCTGCTGTACCTTTGGCTGAATTTTCTTCTTGCAGGTTTTCCATTTAGGTTGGTGAACATGGAAAGGATCAGGAGAGAAAGGAAGGAGACGTTGCATTTATAGAATGATAGATCATGTGTGATGAGCCTGATGGGACACAAACAGAAGTCCTGGTCTGTGCCTAGTTTCCAGACAGAGCACTTGAACTCCACAGTCTGCAAACCTCAAAGCAGTAGAAGGTGGTGTGCACCCAGAAATGAGACCACAGACACTGGCTCTTGCACTAACTCTTTCCCACTCAGAGTGGAACCCAGTCCATGTCTCTTCTCAGCTACATAAAACTCAGGTATCTGATCTAAGGTAGCTATTCTGGCTCCCTGGAGAAAGCTATTAGCTCCCTCCCATCCCTGAAGGGAGCTATTATATCCTCTGGTTTAGAGCTCTTAGAACACGGTAAGGATGGGGCTCTCTGTGACTGCCTACACTTCTCCTGACTTCTTATTCCATGTACTAAGGAGATAAATTCTTCTAAATGAAACTCAGCAAATACTGAGAGCACTTCGAATGCACCTAGCTGTACAAAGCACATTGAGGGCAAATTTAGCCCATCCACCCACAAGATGGCAATCCTTGCTTGAGGGGAAACCCTTTGTTCCTTCCTCTCATCTCAGACCTTGCAGGGAGTCTGGGAGGTGACAGGGTCTTTCCAGCACTCAGTTAGGGGTGTCCAGAGATGGAAGCCCAGCAAACAAAACATACTGAAGGAAAAGAGGCTGTGTTAATTCATCCTGGCATCTCAGCTCTCCCTAAATCAGCAGTCTGTACAGCCAGTCACAGCCTACCTGCATGTTCCTATATATCAAACCTGAATAAAATGTTGACAGAAGAGCTGAATTTCATGCACTAATTCAAGACATATCCTGGGTGAAGAGATGTCAAATTAAAGTGTCTCCTTTCCTCCAGCTCCACATTTCACCCAGATCCTCCATTCCAGCAGCAGACTGGTGCACAATCAGCCTCCCATAACACAAGGCAGGGTGTGCAGGAGCTAGAGTGATGTGTGGACCCAGGCTGCAAGCCAGGCACAGTCAAAATACAAAACTCTTTGCCCACTCCATGCATTTGCTTTGAACGGGCAAGGAGCTGTTTTGCGTGACAGATAAGAGCTGCAAAGCAGGAAGGTCAGCAATGTGGTGAGGGTCAGTGCTATTTCGATGCCTGGAGATGCTCTAATTATAGTGTTGGGAGGGTTGGAACCTGCCAGATTCGATATGGGAATAATGTGACACGGGACTTGCAGATTAAAGACACTTGGCTTTTTTGTTCTTCATTTCTTAACTCAGGGACAAAGCCTTTGAGGAAGGAAAAGCAACTTTAATCTTAGAATTTGGTCCCAGGAATTCTGGACATATATATAATTAGACACACACAAAAAAATCAAGGCACCCTTGTGTTTATTGCACTGGCTCCATCTCCTGTGCTTTTGGCACTGTGTGTTTTCAGCTGAGCTTCAGCCAATTGACTGGGCGGTTAAATATCCTTCAGGAGTATAAACAGCTGAGAAAGGCCCGCGGCTCACTCACACACAGTGCCTTTGATGGGTGTTCAGGCAAGTACATGGCTTTATATATATTTTTCTATTCCTCTCTGCTATCTGCTCCCTACTCTGCTCTGCCTCACTGCAAAACTTTGAGAGGGTTGTTCTCCAGCGTTACAGGATTTATAGCAGCATTTCCCACAAGTTTTATGCTCTGGTTATTCTTAGAGTGGTCTCCCTGAATAGTTGTGAGCTGCACAGCCTGCAGAAGCCTTTGCTTGAAGCACCTCAGAGCAGTCACTTGCCCCTTGTAGCAGGGGAATTTTAGGAGATGGGATGAGCAGTAAGTTGACCCCAGCACTCAGCTCTGCTGTTCCCTTTCTGAGAGGCTTTGGGTGAGTCACTTCACAACCTGGTGCCTCTGTTTCTTGTTCTGACAGATGGGAAAAGAGGTACAGAGCCAGCTGGGTGAAACATTATTGAACATTTGGACAAACTCAGCAATTAGAAATGGGAAATGGATTCCTCAGTATCACTCATGATACGCCTGTTGGGACTGCTGCCCACCAGCTTTCTTCATGCCTTGGTGTTCTAGGGTCTCCCAGTTCCAGAGATTCTCATGCCCCAGGACACACCTCCACCTCTCCTGTGCTTCAGCAACCCCTCCTCCAACTATCTTTTTTCACAAGCTCAGTAGAGCTTCATTTTCTTTCTCCTTTCCTCCAGAGATTCCCCCCCTGAAACACTGGCTGCTCCTTTCAGTTTAGGCAGCCTGGCACACTCCCCATCCCCTCTCCCATGCCCACCACAGCAGCCAGGGCACTGCCTGCTCCCCCATGGGCAGCTCAAAAGTGATTTCCCCCAGCTATTCCTGCTTAGGAGAGAGGCGCTTTATTTCTCTTTTTTTCTCTGGCTGTGAGAACATTCACACCATGCACAGTGATGATTTTTTTTTTCTTTCTTTTTAATTTGAGAAGTAGGAAGGAGTCAGGAATCAGTATTTGGTGTGATGCCAGAACACTGGAGAAGCACTGAGGAAAAGTTTTGATCTGTTGACTCTGATACTACTCAGGCAAGGATCAATCACCTCAAATCAGAGACATTGTAAACAATATACCGTAAATAGAGCTAAAATCAAATACACTGATACCCTTTAATTTTATCCCAGACTGGGTTTAGTCAAATCCAGGCCAAATTTTTCCCAGATGTAACTCCAGTAACAGCAGTAAACATTGGTCCAGAGAGGAACTCAGTCCATTTGTTTTACCTTACTGACAAATGGTTTATGGAAACTGCAAAACTGCTAATGCAAGCACAAGTGCAAGGGAGGATGCAACCTCACAGCAATCCCCTCTCCATGGTCACCATGGCTATTTGTGCTTTGTTCCACTCTATTTACAAATTATGAAACATATTGACCACAGCTTCGTGTTTTGAAATCAAGAAGGCAAAGAATCCATTTTTATTACTTTATTAACCTTTTTTATTTAACCCAGTAATAAAACTACTCAACTGTGTGGCAAAATCTCAATTAAAATTTGCCTTAACTCCAGGAGTCACACAGGCAAATGTTCCAGTAGTTAATGAAGTTGGTTTCCTGGTAAAAGCTGTGCTCAGTTATCAGATTCTGTTATGTGGTACATAGATCCCTGCATTTCAGCCAGCATCTTTTCAGGAGGTGGTTTGAAAGCTTTCAGGCTCTCCCAATGATTGCTTCACTTTTCTTTCACAGCAATTACAGTCTCTTCATTTAATTTCAATGGAAACTTTAGCGTTTTAGACCTTGCCCATGTAGCTGAATGCTCATCTCTGGATCTTATTTCCAGTCCTCAGGAGGACTGGTTTTGATGACCTAGTCTGATTACAGCATCTTTGACAGCTTTAAAGGAATTTGCTCTGGGGAAGGAGACAGCTGCTGCTCTGATGAAGGATTTTTCTGAGCAGGCCTCCCAAGCTAGACATGTCAGTGTGAGATGCTGCCTACGTTTTTCATTGTGACCAACAGGTACGTCTAAAAAACGTTGTGTGTTCTTGCCTGTATAGGCCAGTGTGCAGAGAGCCTCTATCATTAAACTGCTTAACCTGTTTCTGTCAAAATGCTGCAGCTTCTTGGCTTCTTTTCCCTTATGTTGTATATTCAGCCTCTCTGAAAACTGTGGGCCAAATCTTTGTTCTCTTGTAAAGTGGCATTGTCCCTTCAATTTATACAGACTTCAGGTCAGGAATAGTCTCTTTACCAGTATCTATAGCTCTTGTACAGCTCTGGTCTTAAACAAGATTTATGAATATGAGCACATTATTTATGAACCACAGTAATCCTTATTAGGAGCTACAATAAAACCTCTTAGCAGACTTTTTAGAATTGAATCAGTATAAAAGCAGTATGATAACCTGTTCCCATAGAGCTCAGTTTTTCATTAATGTTGAGAACAAGATAGACAACATTTCAGTTCCCAAACAACCCTCTTTACCTCCAGAAAGGAGGTCTGATCTAACATGGTGTGAATCAGGAAAGCTCTATTTTCCCTTCCTAATGACATTCCCAAACCAAGGAATTTAACTCCATTTTGCTCAGATAAAGTACTTAGAGCGAATGGGTCATTATTCAGACAGGAATGTTTTGCAATAGAAGGTTTTGACAAGTATCTGAATTTGCAAATTTCTATATATACATCCTGGAGCAGCTACTTTATTTTTTGGGAACCAAATAAAGCAAAGCTTTCAGATAGAATGGCTAGAACTGCATGTACTGTTGGGCAGAGCCAAGATTTGGGATAATTCATCCCCAAGACAGCTTCAGCCTTGGTTTTGTAAAATAGGTAAGCAGATGGCTTGGAGGTCTGAGAAGTGTCTGGTAAACTGGAGCGCTGGCTTCTCCTTTCCAGTGTCAGCCCATTTGCCATGCAAAACCCCCAGCTGTGATTAGCCTGATGCTTCTTGGTTTCCCTCTGTAACACTGATGCTGGCTCACACTGGATCTTCCAAAAGAGATGAGAGAGTGGTGGCTTCAGGAGCAACCTTCCTGTGGGTTACTTTAAAGAACTCCTCTCCCCTTCTAGAGTCAGTGTGATTTTGTATGTGCTTTAGCCAAGGGACATTCTGCATCCAAGGAAAATTTGTGAGTTTTAAGAAAGCGTGTCTTTCTCTATATACCCACCTATCTGTAACAGGAGAGGCACCCAACACCTGGATCACTCATCACAATCTGGTAGGAGACTGCAAACAGGTCTGCAGCATTTGCTGCCACCCTGACAAATGACAGGCAAAGCCACCCAGTACAGCCTGAGGCTGGAGGAGCAGGTGAGGAGTAGGCTGGCTACTGGGCTTAGAAAGGGGAATCAGATGTTGTTGTGCAGAGGTGGCTGAATGTGAGAAGAGAGTGTGAAGTAGACAGATACTTTCTTCACCCATGTGCTGCAAGTAGAGTATATTACTCAGTAGATTATTCCGAATATATTATTCAGAAGTCTCAGTGCATTGGAAGTGTCAAAAACCCTGGAAATTCACGACTTCTAATAAGCTAGTGATCACAGTCCAGGCAGTGAGAATGTGACAGTGAAATTACTTACCCTTTTGGCAGAAGCCAGTAGAGCCATAGCTCAAGTCAACAGAGTGCCAACCTTGCATTCAGATTTTGCCCCTCATAGTAATGTTACTTTAAACAGAGAAAAATAGAAATTATTGCTTTGGTCACAAAAAAACTTGATATCTATGTTTTGGGATCAAAAATACTTCATTCTCATGTTTGTGCTTCCTATTGCTTTACTTACCCCAATAGAAATGCCATTATACCTGGACTAACAAATTTCCATTCACTGCAATATTCTGTCAGGGCTGTAAGGAGAAAGACAGCTTGGTCAAAGCGCAGAGATAAGTTTTGCTCATTTAGTGGAGATCTATCAGTCCCACAGAAGTGAGTGGCAGAGGTGAAATACTGTCCGGGTTCCACATACTGAACTCTTAATTGGAGTCGGTGGCATTGGATTGTGGAGTGGGTAACAACCAGGTGTCCTTTTACCTTGTTTTAGAAATGATGCACAAAAAAAAAGACTTGTAAAGAAAATATGATAATCAAACAGAAGGCAACTTATCTGTAAAGAAGCCTTATAGCATCCCTTGTGAATAACCTTTTGATTTGGACTGTCAAATATACCATCAAAGAACTATTGACACTATCTGTCAGTTCTGGCACTGTCCACACAGCAAGTGACAAAGGCAGCCAAAAGCAGGAGTGTCAGTAAAGAGTGTTTCAGGTCTACAGCCTCAGAGGTGTCACAAAGACCAGAGAGAACTTCTGGGAAAGAAGAGTAGTGACATCACCTTTCCATCATCTTCACTTTAGGGCTGGAAAGAGGCTTTTGGCCCAGTATGCTCCAAAAAGGACCTAATATTTTCCCAGATTTCCAATACACAGGGAGAAAGATAGGAAGTATAAGAACACTCCAGTTTCAATATTTCTCCCAGAAATACTTGCTAGAGAGGGTATAATGCATGAAAGAGAGAATGCAAGACATGGAACTAGCACTCTGTACCCAAAAGTTTTGCCTCTGTCAGAGAACAGCCAAACAGCTTAGATGCTCCTAACTTCAGATGTTATTAATTCAGCTTCTCCACAGCTGTCCCATGAAGCTTTGTTCCTTGCCTTTGCATTTGTCTGGCTTTAAAAGGAAAGGCAACGTAATTTCCATTGTTTCATTGAGGAGACTGATTGAAAGGCTCATGCATTTGAGATGATGAAAAATATGCTGGTGAAAGTGCTCCACATTGGAAAGAAATGCATTTGCTGAAGCCGAGATGATTCTGACCAACTTACTAATTTAAGCTGAGAGGTTTCCTGGTCCCGGACCAAATTTTCAATAAGAATGAAGGAGAGAATGGGGGAGAAAGAGATGGAGCTGAGCTGTTACAAGGCAGCTAATAACAAGCTGTATCCTAGGGGCATTGCATTTGCAGGATCTGATTCAAACCTGGCAGGGATCAGAGCTGGACCCTGGTTTCCCACTCTACTCCAAAAGCATATCCTGGTCTCAGCTACCCCACTGTAGGACAGAAATTGTCTTAGCGTGAGCAGGTCATTCCAACTCTCCTGCAAAAATGTCAAAGGATTTTGGAACAAAAGCACAACTTAAATCTTCAGCTTGTCCATGCAGAACATAACTGGCTTTCAACCTGACTTATGTATACGTGTCCACAAGTGTTCTTTGATGCTTTGCCTGAATTTTTCCTTGCTTATTTCCCTTGCCTCAGCTTAAATTGAGATGCAATTGAGTATAGGCTCCAGAAGCACTCAGCTAGTTTTGGAAATTGTACCAATTACTCTTTGTTAAACCAACTTGTTTTACTCTGAAATCACCAGTCTCCAGGGCTTGGAGAGGTGGAGGATAGAGAATTACGTACTAATTACAAAACCAAATATCATCATTAAAAGACTTAACATTAATGTAAAGCAGCTGCCAATGACAGGGCATTTGCCACTTGCTTTTTATAATCATCATCATCCAATATCACCATGCAAACGCTTCCCAATTCATGGATTTTTTTACTCATTTGGGCTTTTCTTACATTTCAGTCTGTTCTTGTCTCCATTTTTCTGTTCTTCTTTCATGTTATTAATCTAATCTAATCCCCTTCCAAGGTGACACTGCAAATGGAGCTCAAGAGCATTCACATCAGTGCCTTCAAATCATCTTATGTAGCAATGCCTGTCTCTAGGTGCTTTGGGATTCCCTTGGCTTCTTCCCTTCCCACTGCTGTCAGTCCCACTTGCTGCCCTTCTCAGGGCCAGTTCGGCATTAACGGCTACCGGGTTTCTAAAATCCTTTAAGGACAGACAGTGAATTGGAGTCTTTTGATAGCTGGGATTTAGACAAAACCACTAATCCCCTTTTGAGGCTATATCCTGCAGTCATCCTAGCTGGATCTCTCCTCAGGTCAAAGCTCACCTGGGAAAATGGGCAGAAAACGCCAATCAACGCAACAGTGAGCACAAAGCGATTACTACTAAAATGGAACTCCTGAAGATAATTCCACTTTTTCTGTTTCTAAGGGGTTTTCTTTACATGCCTTCTCTCTTTTATGCCAGCTCAGATGTCCTCCTGCTGACAGTGGGTTCCTCCTTCGTGTTCATCTCATGGCTGACAGCAGCCCTGACAGCATCAGCAGCCTAAATGCTTTAGGTTCTAGTTCCACTCCTTTTTGTTCCTAAAATGCAATAAGTGTGTGTGACAAAACCTAACTCAGAATGACCTCACTCACTTCAGCCCTTTCCGTCTCCCACATCCCACATCAACAGGACTGGCTGATTTGGATTCAATAAGTCAACAGCAGACATTAGCATTTGGTTACTTGGTAACTCTTATTTGATCAATACATGTTTTACATTTAAGATCCCAGTGACAGGATGATCAGAACAAATTAGAAAACCTCAAGTGGAATAAACCAAATGGCCATGAGACCTTTCTAAAATAAAAATGCATGTTGAATCACAAATAATAGCTTGGCTACAATATCAGGAGTCTAATTATGAAATGGATGTGGAATCATTCTATAATTATTTACAAAGTTCATTTCAGCAGCCAAAAATTCTCTCTGTGTTTACTATATATCATCACAAGTCCTCTGTGGTTATTTGTAGCATCTACCCGGAAAGAGACATGAATAAGAGAGGCAATTTTAAGAAATGGAGACAGATCTGTATCTTTTATAAGTCAGTGGATTCATGCCAGGGATGAGTGGAGACCAGGTTCCTCAACAGAGTTAAATCATTTCCAGTTAGTCCAAACTGAGCAGAAGTTGCTGTGCCCTGCAGTGTGGATGTTCTCACCATATTGCAAAACTCTACAACACTTCTGCTCAGTGCTTGTATTTTTGCCTTAGAAAAGAGTCCAATTCAAAAACAGTACAGACCTGTGCACACTGTGGATTTGAAACTGGTGCCACAGCTCCAGGAAGACAGTCATCACTCTGAAGGACCACCTACATGGTCCCCCTGTACTGAGCACTGGTAAGGCCACACCTTGAATCCTGTATTCTATTTTGAGCCCTTCACTACAAGAAAGACATTGAGGTGCTGGAGTGTGTCCAGAGAAGGGGAATAGAGCTGGGGAAGGGTCTTAAGAGGAGCAGCTGGGGAAGTCACTCCAGTTTAGATTGTAGAAAATGAGGCTCACTCTCTACAACTACCCAAAAAGAGGTTGTAGCCAGATGGGGAGTTGGTCTCTTTTCCCAAGTAACAAGCAATAGAACAAAAGGAAATGGCCTCAGGTTGCACCAGGGGAGGTTTAGACTGGATATTAGGAAAAATTTCTTCACAGAAAGGGTTGTCAAGCATTGGAACAGGCTGCCTGGGGAAGTGGTTGAGTGACCATCCCTGGAGGTATTTAAAAGACATGTAGATGGGGCTCTTGGGGATGTGGTTTAGTGACAGGCTTGGCAGTGCTGGGTTAACAGTTGAACTCACTGACCTTACAGGTATTTTCCAACTTACTCTATAATTCTACATCCACATATAAAGCCATGGCTCTGCCTTCAGAAATTAGTTCTGTTGTAAGGGATCAGAGGGCATGTGATAATACCAACCCCATTCTAATTTTTGCAAAGATTAGCAATCCAGGCATACAGTTCTTGGATGAATGGCCCCAGGTCTGCCTACCTGCATTGAAGGGGAACTTACAGAGCTGTGTGATCATGAGATCTTCCAGTGCAGGGCAGTAATACCTAAAGTGTAAAGAGAAGGATGCGCTGGGAGGAAAACCTTGTGGGTCCTCCATGGAGCACCACAGGGACTGTTGATGCTGCACTTTGCTCTGACTACAACTGCCCTTCCTTTCAGCAAAACACACCTGAATACACAGATCTGTGGGGGTCACAGGAATTAACAGATATACAGAAAGGAAAATTGATTGCTTTCAGCCTGGCTGGCTACGCATGCTGAGTGTTATCAGAGCATCTTCCTGTTCAGTGCTCTGTCTCCATTATGCTTTCTTGTTGGTCTTTTTTTCTCCCAAACTTTACACAAAGACTCCATTTTGGAGCAACCACCAGACAAGAGTTTAATCACGACCTTTCAGGATGTGGAATGGCAACATGCAGTCCAAAGAGCTGATTTTTGCCTTGAGACTGGGATTTACACAGTCCTTTCTTTACTGGAAGACTGAGGAGCAGAAATGGTGCTATATGACACCTTATGGGTGTCCCACAGCTTTCAGCAGTAAATCTGGTTCTCTAGAGGCAGTAAAAGGAAGGACATTATATTCTGTGGGTCAATTTGCCTTTTTATTTCCCAATGTGCTCCCTGAGTAGTGGAAAACCACTCTTGGCAAATACAAAACTTACCTTGCTTCCAAAAGGTGCATCTCTAAATTATTAATCAAGAGTACACAGAACCATGAAAGGTGGAATATTGAACAAAGGCTCAATTGACACTCTGGAAGTTGAGGAAGATATGGAAGACTCCTCTCTAATTTATTTATTCCTTTTCTGTTCTGTTATCCTGATATGCTGCTTCCAGTTACCACTGCACCCCGCACTGTATGGTATTACGTGATTTTGTTTTCAGATTGTTGGAGATAAAGTTACTTCATTATTAATATATATGCACTGTGCATATCCATAAATATTGAATATATATGTGTGTGTAAACCTACTGGAAGTGTTAATAGTTAAGATAAACGAAGTCCATTATTGCAATGAGTGACTATTTCTATGACCCTATTTGCAATAAAACCAGATTCACTGATATGAGAAAATTGCTAGGTTTCAGAATAATTGAACCGGGCCAGATGAATCCTCACAAAGGCATCATTTGCAAAGTACTTTGCTTGTCTAAAATATTTATTCCTGCAGAAGGAAATGGAAAAAGAGTTCATATGGTTACACGGCTATCCTATGAGTGTAAAACTGTTTTATCATGTTATGTTTATTTCCTCGACATCTTCCACTGGGGTATTGCACAAAAAATACTGGCTATGCAGTTAATTCCTTTGTGTGGACTGTTCATATTTATTCTCTGGGAAGTCAATCATGTTTTGTTCAGGCTTGTCTTGTTTTTCTGCTGAGCAAACACTTAAGCAACCCTTTTCTTGTAAAAACTTATTTGCATATACAATATGCACAATTCAACATTGGTGCTACACAGAGAATTGAAATGTCTTTTCTTTTCCTCCTGTGTACCATGGGAAGTAGTGGAGTTCTTTCTGAAAATGTGGGTGTTGCTCTTTAAGACTGCAGTATATTGTTCATGTCTAAGGACTGCATCAGTAGTTACAGATAATTTTAGTTTGTCTTGTATTGAAAGACTGGATAGATTTTTACTATTAAATGTTCACAGCAAAATGCTTCCAAGCAATCTACAGACAAAGAATTACTCCCAGCAATTATCCACTGAATAAATCTGAATAATGAATACATTCACAAAAGTCACTATCTATTTGTGAACAATTAGGTGAAAGAAATAGAGGTGACAGTCACAAGCTAAATAATTCATTTATGAATTATTTGTCCAGCTTTACTTCTGACATATGTTGCATGAAATGACATCAAAGCTTAGATGAAAAATTACTTTAAAAATAAGGGCAATGTTAAAGGAAATTCTTCCAGCTTCCAATACAGAAATCATCCCACTATCACAAATTATTTATTACCAGTAATTTTGGAGACTCGTGAAGTTATTTTCCTTGAATCTTTTATTTCATGCATTCAGTTGTATTTTATTCCTAACATATAACCAATTTTAGGTTGCTAGACTGCAATCAAAAGCACTTAGTAGGAATGGAGCTGTCCCTATTATGAGATTTGAACTCCTGACATCTTTATCCACTGGAACTTGAGTGCCCAGGTAACTACTAATTATCCAAGCATTTATAGCCATTACTATCAATATAATTAATACATTGTGGGATAGAAGTGAGAGTGGCTCTATGAAAGGATCTTTCTTGGCATTTAGATAGTAATCTTTAATGAAAACATTTATAAGCTGCCCCATTATTTTTCAACCAAATGAACAGAAAATCTGTTTACATTTACAGGGAATCTAGAACTGAAAAGAAGTTGTTTCTGGCATCAAAAATTATAAACGTTGTCTCCCTATGTTCATTTCTTGAAAACAACTAATTTCATCGACTATTCTACATGGGGGGGGTTGGGGTTTTTTTGAGAAATTACCAAAAAAGTTTTGACCCATTTCTTAGAAAATTGTGACACATTTCTTTTAACAAAACCAGATTCAGTCAAGACAGGAACAAGATATTTTATTCAAGTCTAAAAGTTCACAAGCTCACTGCCTCTCTCTGCAGGAATAAGAGACTGCAGAAGACCTTCTCACGTGCCTTGCTGGGTGACACTAGTAAAAAAATAAATGAGACAATTCTCATGGACAAAGTCAAAGCTAGAAGAAGACTAGAGTTTTACTTCCTTCTTTTATGCTTCCATCAGTTTTGCTGGCCAAAGCAGGCAGGTAAATTCCATCTTACATTAGTTAGTATCAAGTGATTATCACAATAGGAAGAAGGAAGAAGCAGAGAAGCCAAGGACCGTATTTGATAGGATTTGTCACCTTTCTGTCTAGGATCTATTATGAACAAAATTTTGAAGAATGTCTTTTCCCTGACAAAAGCCAGTTTAGATATTCCAAAATAATTTCTGTGCAACACTTTCAGGACCCACCAGAGGGGGGATTTTAAGAGATTTCACAGTCCCTGCAGCTGTGAGTCGGTCTCAGCATGAGGAAAAGCTCTCCATCACCTCAATGTACAGCAAAGAGAAGGTAAGGTAACTCTCTCCTGGTGGCTTTTAGATATGGTGCATTCAGTGAAGAGCCCTAGACCAGGAAAATCTCTTCTTCTCCACATTCATACTGATGTCTCTACTGAGAAGGGCAGGGCTTGAGGATGGCAGACTCATGCAGGGGCTGGAAGCTGCAGGAGGGCAGCAAGGCTTGAAGGGTCTGCTGACCCCACATCAGCCTCCTCTGCTCTGCTGGCCCAGTTTTCTCTTGGGGAGAATCCCAATCCATTCCCCAAATCCCTGAAAGAAGGTTAAAACAGTGTAACCCACAGAGCTGCTGTGTCCTCTGGTTTCTACTGTCATTGTGAGCATCTTGCAACACTCTCTCCAGTGGGTAGGTGCAGAACAAAGGCCAGCCTAAGCATGCCATGGGAGAATCCATCCAACCACCTGGAAACCCAACACTGCCCCCCCCCCATAGTACTTTAGACATGCCACAGCAAATAAATAGCTACATGAAAAGAACAACAGAAGAAGCACAAGCTTGTGCTTGTAGGGACAGTAAACCACCATATTTCAGCAGTCACAGCAGGTATTTCTGACTAAAAATTGCATATTTGATGATGACCAGCCTTCAGCATTTGACAAGGGGCTGTTAAAGCCTCTTGAACAGTAAATCACCTCTTTTCCTATCAATAATTTTATTATAATATCTGTAGAAATGTCAAATGTTAAAATCCCACTTTATTACCATAATAATGGATTTAATTTGTAAAACATATAAAGTGAGGCCATAACTGCACTGGAGGGAGATATATGTGATCCCACTATATCTATATAATTTCCTGATGGCTTTACCCACATATTTTGAAGGATTAAAAGCAATTCCACTTGCAAGATATTTGACATTGGAATTGGATTCTGGAAAGGAGATCAACATGATCACAGAAATGTAGCATTTATGATGAAAAAAAAGCCCCAATTTCACATTTAGGAAAAAAAAACCAAAACAAACCCTGTAGGTGTTTATGTGTGATTTGCTCCATTCAGGCCCTTTCCTGTTGCCAGGAAAGCCCTGTTTCCCAGCTGCACAATCAGTATTATTAATATGTGCTATTTTTGGCTACGGAGTACATTTCATGTAGCGTCATCCTTCCCACACCAACACTGGTATGAAGGGCGGAAACTCTTCTTTCCACTCCTCTGCCATTTGTTGCTGTTCCCATGTACTCAGTGGTGCTGCCAGCTCCATCCTCACTGCAGAAGGATCTCCAGTCACTTTTCCCTCGTCCTTCTCATTTGCCTGAGCAAGTGGGTTTCCCTCCGAAGTTCCATGTGGGAGGCTTCATGTTGGCATCCAGAGTACATGTCCCAGATATGTCCAGTCCCACCTTCTGGTCCTAGTGCAGAGGAGCTGCTGGTAAGTTATCTTTTGATGGGTGATAGGGTCCTGAAGCTTTTAACAAACGGGTTGTTTTAAAGGTCATATAATTTCTCAGCTATCACTTTGGTAGGTTTCCAGCTCTTGTCATGATATGTTAACGCCAGATTTCTGTCTGAGGGGAGAATGCATTATTTCTGCTGACACTGTGTAGCTTTGATTTCCATAAGTTATTAAAGCCTAATAAATATCATAAAACTACTTCCTTTTTAAGGTCTTCCTTGGCTAGGTGCTACTCAAGCAGCTAGTTATTTAACGTTTTTCTCTTCTGATGTGATGTCATTGTTAAGCGTTTGGAAAAGCTTATATGGACTCCAAGCTGCACTTGGAGTTATAAATCTCTTCAAATATAAGGCTCAGTTTCGTTGGCTGTGCCACAGGAAGAGCCCTCATAGCTAAAGCCATAACCACCTCTAACCTGAGCTGGACTGTGTCCCCCTAAACCTGTTTCATTTTACATGGAATAATCAAATATTCATTATGTGAGTAAGTGTGTGTGTGTGTGTGTGTGTGTGTGTGGCTGCAGCAGAGGGATTAGGGTACACACCTGCTAGATGAGAGACCCTGTTCCCAGTGACCGCTCCAATGAATATTTAAGTATTGCATATTAAGTATTCATTGGAGCAAGGATAGGAGCAGACTTCTGCCACCCCCAAGGGAGCACCCAAACACCAGGCTGTAAAGTCATTCTTTCCTTCTTTAGCTCAATGAATATTTAATTATTCAAGGCCAAACAAGATGGCTTTAGTAGCAGAGACTGAGATTCCCTGCTCCCATATGTGCACCATAGCTCTGATGGTGAGGGCGTGTATGTAAGAGATGTGGGTTTGTATTTTTTTGTACTTGGAAAGAAGCTGAATACAGATTTCCCATACCTTGAATGGAGTTTCCAGCTTCTGAGCTGCTGAATGAAAAATACAGAGCTCCAACCAACACCGTCCACGGTCATGAGTCAGACCTGCTATGACACTAAGATCAGAGAAAGCATCCTTATCAGTGATAAGGCTGGTTTTATAAATCTCTCAGGAGAAGGTATCAAAGCTGAAGACATTCCTTACCCCATGACAGTTCTTTCTGGCTATGTTATATGCCTTTCTGAGTGTAATGCATAAGAAAATGTACTTATCTTGTTTACTCTGGAGTCTGACACCTCCAGACTGTGGTTAGTGGGATTTAATTCTGATTCTGCAGCCCAAGGAGTGGGTATGTGAAAAGCTAAGTGTGGGGAAAGCATCCAAATAAAAAAGGTAAGGCAAGGGTGCTTGAGTCTAAAAAAAAGACAAAAGTAAAGAATTGAGGGTAGAAAGATTAAAGAAAGAAGAAAAACATGGAGTAAGGAGCATGCAATCACTGAGTAGGGAAATAACACAAAAGGGGGGAAAAAAGAAGCAGGGACAGTGACCAGAAAGGCAAAAACAAATCACCCCAAAAATAATATCCTTTACCTAGGAGAGGAACAGAGGAAAGAGGGAGAAAAGGCTAGAAAAGATGACTTCAATCTTAAAATTAAACTGTGAAGAATCTTTACCACACACTTAAGTCCTTGAAAAGTAGAAAATTTGCTGTCTGCTCTCCATTTCCAGAGGATAGTGGGTGTCTTCTGAAACAAGATGTTTTGGATTCACTTTGGGGAGTTGACTGTGGGAGCATTCCTATGCAGAAGAGTGAGTTATTATTGTTATTATAACTCTGTTTCTTGTATTTTCAAAGAATCCACAGCATTATTATTCTGCTGTCAAAGACTGTGGCTTCCAGACAAAAAACAGAGCAATAACCTAACTGCTATACTGAAGTGCAAATAAATTACCTTCCTGTACCCATCAGGATGGTGTCTAAACCCAAGTCTGCTCACAGTCCCAGTTGTTGAAATGGCAGCACTGTCTTCCAAATGGAACTGCTTAGCCCGGAACATTTCAAAGATGCTCTGAATTATATGGTTCAGGTATTTCATATCACATTTATGCCCATCTACTCCAAGGCTGTTGAGCAGCCACATTCAGCAACTGTTCACTACAGTTTTGAGAAATCTATTCTGAACAGTTTGCTGTCCATTATTTTAACTAACCTTTTCCCTGAGAATACAGCTTTAGAGTACTGAATATCTGTGACACGAAGGAATGTCCCTATTGTTTTGCCATATTACAGTGGTCTGACTATAAATGTCCAAGCAGATGTGTTACATACCATGTCCTTGGAGAGACAGGGTAACACAGCCACCAAAGCTCAAAAGTTCACCCAGACACATTAACCTGTTTTCAATGGCCATGTTTTGTGTTTCGATCAATACTTTAGACAGATGACAGTAGCCACCCTGCTTCAATACTGAGGAAAAGGCCACCTGTGGACCAAGTTGTGGGGGCAAAGCGGAAAGTAGAGAGAAGGGTTCGATTTCGTGAGCCAGAAGTCATCGAACATGGTATGCTCAAGCTATTGAGTCTTTTGGCGTGACCTTTCTAGCTTTTAACATCCACCCTGTCTGTCCACATTGGCTTCCTCCTCTGATAATGTTATTCGTGATTTTCAGCTCCTCATGGAGCACAGGATGGACAGTTTTTGCTCTGTGCTCTGCAGAATTGCACCTGGTCCATTTGCCTGCCAGCCCTGGGAGGAGACTGGCTCCTTCATCACCCTCAGCTGTTCTCATAATGACCTCCTGAGTCAGCCCCCATGGGGATCATTGTAGACCATGGGTTTGTCTGAGATCCTGGGCTACCCCAGAACCATGAAAGCATCTCAGACAAAATTTTAACATGTTTATGTCACTCTGGGTAACCAGCATGTAATGGTAAGGAGGGAGCCAGCCCTTCGTGGTTCTGAGCAGCATGCATGCCACAGAATACAATAACAGAGATCTGAGCCTAGCAGCCTGCATGTAATAATTTCTGCCAACAAAGGCACCAAAGCAATGACACAAGCAACAAAACCTCTGCTCTTTCCATTCATGAGCTAGGATAGCAGTTTGCAGATAGGTCAACTTGGAGTGACCTTAAGCAGAGTTCTGGCACAAAGATCCAATTTGCACTTCTGCACCTGCTATGTGCAATACCAAATAAGAACTATTGTTACATTCTGACTTTCCCAAACTGATAAAAACTATGAAAATTATATCTATTGGTAGAGAACTAAAATTTTATGGGTTTGATATATCAGTCAGTAAAAACACAGGTGACAGAATGGTCACATTTCTATGTCAGCCAGCAGTTTGGACTGCTACAGCTTCTGGGAAAAAAAGGCTCTGCTGATGTGTCTGTAAATAGAACTCTCATTTGTTTGGCAACACATTGTTTGGGATGCCTCCTGAAGCAGGAGGGGAAAGCTGTTTCTTGATAAGGCTGTTGCCATGGCCTGGGCTTTCCTGTCAAAACGGAATTCCTGGAAACACTCAGTGAGTCAGCCCTACTTGTCCAAAGCTCATCTGACTGCTCAAGCGCAGGATTTTGATGGGAGTTAATAACTCCTTCAGTTCTCTGCCAGAGTCCCTGCTCCATATCAGTGCTGGTAATCCTGCAGTCAGTCCAGCCCAGGCGGACCAGGTTAGTCTCCCACTGACTCTTCAGCACAGCCGTGATGGAACTGTAAGAATGAAGAAGACTGTCTCTTTTCCATGAAGACATGAGAAACATTCCAACCCATAATCAGTATTCTGTGTTGCAAACAGTCTGCAATTTAGATTAGTTACTGTTTGTCCACACAGTATTATTTACATTAAGGCTGGTAAAATGAAAGTTTCTGGCACCACTGAAATTTTCCCATTCTATAGACTTTTCATCCTGGATTGTGTCTGGGCCCTGGCTGCCAAGCAGAGGCATTTCCAGGATATTGTTGCATGAAAACTAATCTGACAGTGGGCCTTGCTTTCTGAACTTTCATTCTTCTCTCAGCCTGCTGGTCTGTCTCCTTTCTTTTCTAAAAATTATGTGGAATAGGGAGGGGTTTTTTTGCAGGAACTGATTACTGACCTACATGAAATAGCAGCAAACTCTGAACTCTTCCATACCATAATTTTTCCTCACTTTCCTGAAGTACATCTGCATCTGCATGTTTGCATGGAGTGGATAGAGACACATCCAGAGCCCAAAGTGTTGTAAGAGGTGGCCAGGCATCTAAAAGGTGACAGGCAATTTCAGAGACACCGCTTGGTGCTTCCTTTCTTGCTCACCTGCTGCCAAGAGACCTTTCCAGGCATGTAAGAACATTCTCATTCTGTTTTCTAGCTATTTCCTGCTGTGACTACATAGTGGGTAAGTTGAATTTTCACATTGTAACTGTGAACCATCCATAGCATTAACCTGAGTTTGCTTTTGTGGCTGCTGGGATGTACTGTGCAAACACACCCTCTGTATACACAACATTTTGTGCTGTCAGTGTTGTTGCCTTTTCTTCTCAGCATATGCAGGACAAGGTGCTGATGAGGTCTGGTGCAATTTTAAACAAGACGTCTAGTAAGACAAATAGTGGAAACAAAAATGAAATCCCTGAAGCTATTTTTAATTTAAATATAATTAATATATTTTATGGCAATAGAATAGGTACAGGTTTTTCACTAAGATATGCAAGGAAAGCACCCCAAGCGAAACAATAGTTCTCCCTGCTGAGTTCTGTGTGTGGGGAAGAGACAATTCATTTATATGCTGGCAGCAGGGTAGAAATAATACAAATAATCTGGTTTTGTTTTTTTTTTTTTCATTCAAGGCCAGCCTCAAGAAAATGTGTGTATCTGGATGTTCTTATGGTGGTGATCATTTCTAGAGGCTCTGGCCAACATCCAGAGCCTGATGTATGCAATGCAGGGAGAGGAGAAGGGTAGATATATACATGTACATATACACACACAGACCCACAGTGTTGTGAGGTCAAAACACCTCCCAGGGAGATGACCCCATATCCCCTAGTTATTGCTATTGTCCAGGAAGAGGGGTTGTATGCTCGTGACAATGGAAGCATCAGCTAAGGCAGTCATTGGACTAGAAAAAAGGTACTATGAGCAGAAAAGGGTCACATGG
This sequence comes from Scytalopus superciliaris, assembly GCA_013400415.1. Taxonomy (NCBI): domain Eukaryota; kingdom Metazoa; phylum Chordata; class Aves; order Passeriformes; family Rhinocryptidae; genus Scytalopus; species Scytalopus superciliaris. The sequence goes on along the minus strand of VXBX01003936.1, from coordinate 223,402 downwards.
AAAAGCAAAGATCAAATATTCTTCAGGGGACAGTGGAAATGTGTGTTCAAGACAGGAACCGAAACAAAATCTACTGTATCTGGGTCCAGTGCTTAAATGAGTTTCCATGAGACTGGGCACATGTCTGTGGTTGTGTGTGCTCTTCCAACAAGCAATTTAACTAAAAAATTTAAGCATTAAGTTTCTTGTCATCTAGAAAATTGAACTTCAATTTCATCACATAACTGCAGTGATGTGCTGAAGCTTGGGAACAGGTCATCACTATTTTGCATGTGGAATTATTTTTGCATATTATTTATTTTTTGTTCATGGGCTGAACATGCTTCCTGATTTTGCAGATTGGGAGGATATAAGGAAAACTCAAGTTTGCATTTGAGATCACCCAGAATGGAAAGTAACTTCTGCAAGGTTGAAAAGGTTATAAGCACTTCACAAAAAAAGGCTGATGTGAAAAGCTGTTCAGCTTTCGCAGAAAGGTTTCACTGCTCCAAGGTGTGTTCATCAGCCAAGTCCCTCACTGTGAAAGTCAGGTGAGCACCCAGCTGAGAACTGCAGCCTGTGGTGTGAGAAATCACAGAAGGGAAATACCAACTTCCAACTCACAAATCTCTGCAAAATCAGAAAGTAGTGAGCAAGTCCCTGGCTAAACACCTTCATATCAACCATTCATAGAATAATGTCAAATAAACAAATTTATAAAAACTGAAATCTGCTCATAGATAATTTGCAAACAGAAAGAAGGGCTAAATTCAAATGAATAAATTATTTGCTGCAAATAATTCACTCAGATCTATTATGGGACATTGATTTGGTTTCTGCTTAGCTATAAAATGACTGCCTATTAACATTTTACCTTTTCCCCATACACTTTTTGATACATTATTATGTGTTTCTTGCTTGGTTTTACGACTTTTACCTTCCTCTCTGTACATCTGTATGACAGTTTAATTGACTGGTGTGTATTCCAGGGCTCAGAGTAGAAGCTAATTTAAATATGTTACTGCTAATGTTGGCCCTTTACCCATAATAATACACTCCACATTTTTATCTCCTTATTGATTATGTGCATATGGCAGGAAAATAGCTGCACACCATGGGTTTTATTCAGGCATGAATTTGGCTTTATACTGCATGCTTAATACTCTAAGTGCTTTATAAAATAGCACCAACTGTGCAATGGCCATGAGGTCAAACAGAGCAGCCAGATCTGAATCAAACTGGATCCCCAAGGCCCATGGATGGATACACACGTGCAAGAACTGGGGCACAGATGTCAGCAACCTAAATGTAGCCCTCTGAATTCCACATGTGTGCTGTGCCTGATCCACTTACACTGCATTTTGAAGACAAGAAAAATGTTTACAGGATCCTCCTGCTTAAGAGCAAGTGCAGAGGATGTTCCAGTGTAACTAGCACACATAGCACTTAGACAGTGGTTAAAACTGCCAGAGCTTCCTAAATAGGCCTCTTGGTTAATGGAGCCACATTTCAGTTCTTACTATATTTAGCAGGAGTCCCAAACAAGCTAAGTTACCAGGGAAAAGGACAGAAATCTATATCTTGTCTCTTTTATAGAGCATTTGTTAGCATTAAATAATTAGACACAGTAGCTTCATATTCTCTTAGTATTCAACTTAACATTTAGCATAAACGTATAAAAAATAACTGCTGGAGGGGAACTTGAGATCACACATTAACTATGGTAATCCTGTTCTTATTGTATATAATTAAACCTTTTAAATGCTCCATTAGATGATATCTTTTATACTCACCACCCTCCATCAGGAGGTGTGACTCACTATCACTTAACTGATGTGTATGGAAGCACTCACAACCAGAGCCCTGTGTACCCTGCTGTTCCCAGAAAACTGGTACAAAGGCATCAGCAGGGGATCAAATTTGGGAAGTGTTTAAGATGACACTAAAATAATGCTGCTTTCTTTTTTTCTTCTCATCACTGTTCAATAGATGACAGGTCATCATCTGGATTGCCTGTGCTCCTGTGGCTCTCATTTTGTGCAGTACTGATCCTTGCTGTGAGTCTCTACTACACGAGCATGAAGCAAGATGTCAAAGTCCTGGAAGAATTTCAATCCCAACTTGTTATCTTCTTTCTTCATATAAGACACGTTGCTCAGAGATGTTGGACTTGGTTTATGAAGCAGTAGCAATGTCCTCCAGCCTGACATGAGTCAGTGCAAAGCTCCCAGTCTACTCCAGCCACATGCAAGAAACACATGAACATCCACCTCAAAGAGCAAGAAAATTACCCCTGTTGTGCATCATCCAGCAGCCACTTCTCTTTTTTCCTTCTTTCTTTGTTGCTTTTTTTCCATATCAATGAGCAGTCATACTAGTGCCTTGAATTCACACCAAACTCACGCTCCATCACCCAGAACAGCAAACAAGTATCTGAATTTTGTCTCCCATAGTTTATAAACTGCTAATATGAGGAGCAAAAGCAGAGAGAAAAATAGATTGATCTGTGCAGGTGGCAGTAAGCTCTAAAGAAGTCTCCTGAGTCTCAGGTCAAGACTTAGATACCAAAGTGCTTTTCTCCTTAAGCATCCTAACAGCTATTCTGCAAAAGTTAAAATAAAGCAGAGCTATTGCACCAACACTGCTCTGGTGGCCAAAGGCTTGATAAGCTGCTATATTTATACACCTGAAATGATCATTAGTAAAATCCCAGCAAATGGCTTTCTTGTTTCCCTTCACGCATTTTTTTCCTCCATGGGCAAAAGCTGTTTCTTAATGATTCATTTGACTCCCAGGTGCGAAAAAGAACACGAAAACTCATTTAAACAGAAAATAGTTTATTTACCTAACATAACAAATAGCAGTACTGAAACCCAGGCTAATCATCAAATCGGTAGTTTAATCCTCTGGGTTTGATTCAGTCCATAAACCGCACGAGCTGACTTGCAAGATTTATGATAGTGCTTGTATTCAGGCAGAGGTTGTGCTTTTATGTCTGGGTGTTCAAGGCTTTATATCATGGCCATATGGACTGGTTATGAAGGTGTGGGAGGCCAAGTCCCTTTCTCCCTCCATTGCCCCCCATACTATGCATGTCTCTGAAGGGAATCCTTTTAATGGAGATCATGTGAAACAGTGTTCTGAGAAACTAACAGGAGAGCAAATGAGTACAAGCTTGTGAGCTTCAAAGAACAAGCACAAACAGCTTTTTTGGCCTTAGATTCTGCTCAAATAGCATCTGATGTGTGCTTGGGATTATTTAGTATGGTAAGATTGATGTCAGAACCTGTAGGAGCTGAAGAAAAAGGCAAAAAATAGGGAAAGAAAACACTGCAGAGAAGATTAAGAGATGCCTGCAAGACCTTGGCTTGAATTCCCCTGCCATGACAACCAGCAAAAAGAAAAAAAAAATGGTGCTTTATTTTTAATTGATTTTTTTTTAAAAGAGGACCATATGTCTGCCCCAGCAACCTTCTCCCAAGCAGCCCAAGGACTTTAACCAGGAGAGGATAAAGGGAAATGCAATATGCAGCCTTCTCTCAGGAGGAGAGTGGGCAGCAACTTGATTGAGAATAAGTTAAGAAAATTGCAGCCCAAGACAGAAAGATGTAACTTCAGTGGCTGTTTTCATGCCTGTCCTAAGCTGTCAAAGCTGCAGGCATTGCATTTGACATGTGCCCATCTGGGAAGCAGAGGCTGCTGCAGGAGTATTTAGCTCAGAGGCTCTGTGTCAAAATCAGTAAGGTACCCCAGCCCAGAGGGTAAGTTTCACCACTGCTTCCCTCCCCTCTCCACTGTCTTAGCCCTACTGTTTATGTAATAAAAAAGACAGGTTTTAAACTTGCGTGTTGGTGCATCTCTGATGAAAAGGTTCAGACTGGTACCTAAACAGGGCAAGGAGGTCATTGCAACTTCTGTTTGCATCTTTTGATGTTTATTATCTTTTTAATGTTCAAGTTGAAACTTCTTTGCAAATCAGAGGTGTTCCTTTTTGGCTCTGAACTGACATGTCCTCCCAACACGTGGATGGTTCCCTCATCCCAAGTCATGGCACATTGCAGCAAAAATGCAAAGGCTGAGTTGACAAGAGCCATCTCAAGAGCAAGAGCACTAGAGTGACCCCTTCCAGTATGTGAGCAAACCGGTTTCAGTAAGTTTTAAAAAGCTGAAGGTTAAGGTAAAACAGGACCTCCTTTTAGGACTGTGAGGAAAAATGTGGAGGTTGTGTGAAGACCATACCTGTGCTCGCCTTCTTGTGCAGCTCCCCAGGAGATGGACATAGGACCACCTCTCCACTCAGTCTGCTTTAAATGGAAAATGTTCACATTTCTCTTGTTTGGGCCCAGCTTTATCGGTGTCAGTGAGAACAGCTATCACATCTCTGCTGTCAGGGACATTAAGCAGAGGAATTGCTATTCTTAGCTTTTGCATTGGCTCTGGTTGGTACAGTTTTGGGCACGGGCAAAGACAACACTTGAGTTATCTCTTGAGGTCTTGACATCACGTTACAAGGTCTGTCAGGTCAGGATTGTTTACTGTGGTTGGTCAGGTACGTGGCAGGCTGCAGAAAGCCAAATTAAATTTGCCTCAAAACCAGAAGGTTTGAAATAAATAAAAGCTAAATCACATTCCTGGAAGAGTGGTGGCATTTAACAGGTGGAGAAACTGAAGCTAAGAAGGCCAGTGCATGTGTGGCAGTGAATGGAGTAGGTCAGTAACAAGGCTGGAAATACAAGGAATTCCAGCTAGTGGACCCGCATTTGTTTACTGCTGCACAACTTCACTGTGGACTTACCTGTTTTATTTCCTTCTCACACTGAAACTCTTCTCCCATTCACCCATCCTTTTTAAATCCACACACATACGCTTTTCCATCTCTGCCCCTTCATTTTCTTCTTTGTCTGTCACAGCTTCATCCTCACCACTGTGTGTTGGATGTGATTTCTTCTTATTCTTGTTCAATAGTGTTTTTTCCTGTGTGATACCTTTGTGAGTTTGGAGCTCTAAAATTACAAAAAATCAGTTGGTTTTGGGTAATAATCCCCTTGTGGGCCATACTGGGTAATCTCTTCCTTTGGCACAACTCCTGAGAATTGACCAAAAGAGATAAAAAGTAGAGCGAGTACAAAATTTAAGTGGTGGGGATGCTCACCTGAATGCACACTGATGCCAGCTTGGTGAATTGCCTTAGAAGTCAAGAATCCTGCAGCTAATCACCTCTGAGCAATTATTTAATCCAGCTTGGAAGTGGTCACATTTCAGATATAAAAGGCTGAAAGAGGAAGTGATGTAGGACAGGATTCCTGTAGCAATTTTTGAAGCAGACAGTGGGTAGGTTTGGCTTCCCAGAAATGTCTGAGGTGGCAGGAGTCAAAGGGCCAGAGGAGAGTAGAAGGAAGTCTGTGAATGTCAACGGACTAATGGCAGGGCCTGAGGGTAGAAGTGCTGCCTAATATCCCTTATGCAGCCAGTATGTAATTAATACATAACAGAAATCAGCAGAGCACAGCAAAAGGGTAAGTGTTGTTTTGACAGTGTTCAGTACATTCCTGCAGTGTGAACGGATGGAGGGCAGCTGCCAACACCCTCTTCAGGCACCTCTACAGCACCTGATTGCACTAGCAGGCATATCCATACTCATATGATTAGAGGAGATAGAAAAGGACATAGCAAGATGACACTAGATGTTTTTACATTAACCTTTTGATGCACTCAGCATTAGTGCTGGTAAAAGGGAGCCCTAAAGACTGCTTCTAGTTGCCTTCCCTCCCTCCCTTCATCTGTCCAACCCTGATAGTCTGGAAACAAGTTAATGGAGCAGGAGAAGCCCAGAGTAGCAATTGTAATTGTCATTCCTGCCTTTTGCCACTTTGAAGTAAGAAGGGCTGGCAGCTTGTGACTATAAAAAGGGTATTACCAGCTGCCCTCAAGGAGTAACTCAGGAGCCTCTAAGAGAATACTGTAGACTTGTTTCTTATTAATTCCTTGCTCCAGGATAGCTGTTAGGAACTTTTAGGTCCACCTCTGAAGAGAAAGACTGCTGCTACATGAAGAAAATTAACCAGCTGCCATTTAGAAAATTTGCCTGCTCATGCAGCCTGTGGTCCCCCTTTACGTTTGGCAACAAGCTGCCTTTCATCTGCATGTTGACACAGGACTGTCTTCTCCTTGCCTCCTATGGCATTTTGGGTTCACGGCTGGAAGACATCACCAAAAGGGTTCAGGCAGCTTAGGGTGGTTGGTCATATCCTTGACTACACAAGCTGTGGCATGGAGATACTGGGAAAGGAGTACACAAACTAAGACACTGCCACTGACTTTGAGAACAATTTTTTTATCTTGCATCATCACAGTTTAAATTCACCTTCAAAGAACAGGCACAGAAATACTGAATTTTCAAATAATTTATTTTTATATATCACCAAATCATAAAAAGCCAATGCACTGTTCAGCAAAAAGCATCCATATATAAAACATATTAACTCCTTATCAGTAATGCTAGAGTGTGTCACTTACACTGAACTCAGTCCAGCTCCTACAAAGCCAAAGGAAACTGTCAGTGACTCCACTAGCAGAAGGATTGGACTCAGCTAAGTGTTTACAAAGGGCTGTATTAAAACACTAGTAAAAAGTTTCCCTTTTGAAGCTGTATCAAAACAATAATAAACCTCAACCCCTTTCTGGTTTTGTCAAATACATGCAATTAAAGCTCCAAATCAGCAGTCATTACACTGCAAAAGACCATACAAATCAAGAGAGATAATGTTCAAAACAGGCAAGGCTTGTGTGGACTGGCACGGCTGCTCACAGGCTAATCTATATACACTGGCGAGGGATCTGCCCCTCTCCTGCTTTCAGTGGTTAAACAAATTATGAAAAAGTGTTCAGTTTTCTCCCCAAATACCCATTATGCAGGGGCCTCTTTAGAAGCATAACAAAATAGCTAATCTAGACTCTTATCAAGCTTTTCCCACGTGGCTGTAAGATGACACAGTAGCTCACGAATACATACATCACAGGACATACATTTCAGAGAGGATGAAATGCTTTTGGGCTCTGCGCTGACTCACAAGAAAGAGAAATCTGCTTCAGATCTTTGCAGGTGGTACCACACAAAACCCCTAAACCTTTTAAAACTATGGGTGCTAATGAGCTACTTTCAAAAATGTCAAGTCTACAGAGATTTGAGAACAGTCTCTCCTTCCCCGAGCAAGTCACGAGCTACTCAGGGCAAAGGGCCCATTGTAGGGCATCTGAACCTGCCAACATGGAAAGAAGAGCTTTCCAAAGAAGCCCCTCCAAATCAGCTGGGAATGTCAGCACCTTTACAGCAGATACCTGCATGGCTGGCCCAGGTGGCTCTCTCCAGAAGCTCACATTGGGTCAGCACATGCTTCAAGGGGATGCTCTGCAGTTTCTGAAGCCACACAAGCAGGTAGGGGCTGAGCACACCAAGCAAAGGCTGAAATGGATGTCAGTGCTGCCAGCACAGGCACTGCCACTCAGATCCCTCACATCACAGCCTGACCACCAAAATCCCTCACAGGAAATGCTAATGGTTCTCCACACTACCTATTTCTGTTCAGATTGATGCCACTGTCCTGCACACCTCAGCTGTCCTTGTCCCTGGTAGGAAGAGATGTGACAAATAAGGCCCAATCAGCTTGATAGCAATAAGACCCTCTGTGAAGTGTGCAGGAATGTTTTTGAAGATTGAAAGATCCAGGGGTAGGAGATGTCAGTGGAACTGTTGGGGTTTTTTATTGCTGTTTTGCTTTGCTTTGTTTTGTTTTGTTTTGTTTTGTTTTGTTTTGTTTTGTTTTGTTTTGTTTTGTTTTGTTTTGTTTTGTTTTGTTTTGTTTATAAACCTTTCAAAACCTCTCAGGAGTGCACTCAGATCACAATATCTTGTTTTCTCAGTTGTGTAGCTTGGGCTGTTTTAATCATAGAATACTTGACCAGAATTGCTCTGAGAGCATCAGTCTGCACTGGCTGTGGACCCCGATGCAGTGGTCCTCCCCCTGGAAGGATGTTCACTTCTCAGCATCATTTAGCAAAGGGACTACTTGCTACTCTAAAAAACTGTAGTTTAGTAAGAAGACTGCCAGCACTTTGTGAAGTCAAATGCTGGACACTGTTTTAACAATGATGGTTAAAACTGCTGCACCAACCCAGAAAGTGGAATGGGTTAACAGATACAATCTAGATCCAGTGTGTTGCAGGAAGATGGGCTGTGTTTCAGACACAAATTACTGCACTTCACAGGATTAATGTGGACAAATAATTCCCTCTGCTGCAGGAGTGATGGGGTGAAGAGTTCTGGACTGTGTTATGCAGGATACCACGACAAACAGTTTTCAAACATTTCCCTGCCTTAAAATCTATGGTTTAACATAGTACTCATCTAACTCCACCAGGTTCCTTGAGAGACTGCTGGCACCAGCCTTGGAGACCTCCCAGAGTAACATGTCACCCAAATCAGGCCTGGCTTATATAAAGGGAAGAATTTGATGTCACACCCCAGAGAGCCTGAATGAGAACAGAGAAAATCAGTGACTGTTATTCTAATTTTTGGACAAAAGTTCGTCACAGAGACTGCAATTTTTCTCACATTCATAAATACCCTTCAGAACCTGTATGCAAACTGGAGTCAAACTTGCTCAAACCTGGGGGGAAACAAGGGGAAAGTAAGGAGGAGATGAAAAGTACTTTTGTCACAGGACTGTTTACTCACTTGTGTGAGAAATCACCCAAGATGTCAACAGTAATTATGAATCGTCATTCTCACCTCCTGGCAGGTCATCTCAACCTTCACTTTACAACACAGTCAAGTGGAAAGGGGGAACAAAAACTTCTCACATTGGGTTTCCACTATGTACAAATAATTCAAGCTATTTCAGTGAGCAGCTCTTGCTGCCAAGTACTTATCTCCTTGACTAATACCAGAACCACAAGGCTAAAACATTTTTGTTTAGGAATTTCAAGCCAAGTAGAAGAGCTCCAACAGGAGGATTTGAGAGGGATCCAGAATAACCTTTCATGTATAACAAATCGCAGTTGTTGGCTTTTTATTTTGGTGAGAAAAAAATAAATTAAAAAATCCCAAACCAATATAAAATCATTATTTGACCAGCATCAAGGACTATTCACACAGTCCCTCTTGGGTGTCTATGCCCATTTTTTAGGAATGAGGATCTGCCAGGGAGTTAATAAGCATTAAATCCTAAATCCTTTAGCTAATGGAAATAGGATTTAGACTCTCATATGGATTCAGTTCTTTTCACTATTGTGTGCAATAACAGTTCAAGCAGTTATACTATGAGAGGTAGAGAAGTTTAAGCACTCAGGTGAATACATTCATGTTAATCTACATTTTGCAATAGCAGTTCAATTACACTCTTTGGCATGAACAAAAGAAACTAAAGAGAAAGCATAGCTATGTAAATACTCTTATCAACAACAGAATGGAAAGAAGTATCCATTATGCACCTGAACTAAGCAGTGCTTGCAATATATTAAGTAAATTCTATACTCTCAGAAACAAATGTTAAATCTTTGAGAGAGTGCAGCTCCCTTCTGCTGTCAGGAGAGCATCAAAGTTCTGTCTTCTATGCAGTGGTTATGTTCATAAATTACTGAGTGGAATTTTGTCATTTAAAAAAAAAACTAAAAAAAAAAAACATTTAGATGTGTATCTCACACTAAAATACAACTCAGGATAGTTTTCCTCTTTCTTTTGGAGGACAAAAATAGAAACATGCACTTCAAGGCATTAGTACCATGAACAGAAACAGTTCTAAAGTAATTTCTGTCCTTATGAAACTATATGAGCATTTTGTCACTGCAGGTAAAACCTTCCTCTCTTCCCAGACTGCCTAAGCAGAAGGAAAGGACATTTGTGGTCTCCAAAGTAAACATTCCAATGAAACAAAAATGAGCCATTTCCATCAGCAAAGGAAATGGTCTGAGGCAAAAAATTAGGATCTGGACACAGACAGAATTAGCTCATTAGCTCAAGGATATTCACACCCAGGCCATGGATATAGAAGAAAAGACAAAGGTTTTCTCAAAGTCCAGATTAGTTTGTCACAAATTACCGTAAGTGTTGCCAGTATAAATTACTATCTGAATTTTCATTAAAGTTCTAATTTAAATGGTAAAAGTGATTTTACATGCAATATGTTTGGGAGGGCTTTGGAGAAGGGAGATGATAAAAGTCACATTCACCCAATGCCAGGTTTGTGTGTATTTTCCATTTTAAATTTGCTCATTTGATAGTTGCATCTTCTGTGGCTCATTACATAGATTGATGTTGAGGGTGTGCAGAAATCCTGTTTCCCACATAAAGCCCTTACAGTGGCCCATGGCTCACATTTCCCTTGCAAGGTGACCCCACATTCTGCACCCAGATCATTCTGAAGGGACTCCTATGCAAATCTCCCATTTTGGAGAGATGGTCTCCAACTGTCAGCCTAAGGACTAAGCAGTGTGAGATGCTGACAACTGAGGTTGGGCCAATAGGCAATTCAGGATAACACCAGGGCATTACCCAGGTATAGGGGAGGAATTAAAACACCAGCAAAACTTCATTAGAAACCCATCTCAGCCCTCTGGAGGTTGTGCACTGGCCAGTGCTTTCCTGTTTCCACTGATATCACATCCACCTCTAGGTATCAAAACCTATATCGTTGCACGAGCCCTAATTCTAAGTAAAAGGAGGTGTAGAAAGTTAAGGAATCCTAACAACTACTCCAGCCTAATCTGCCTGTTAAGAGAAGAAGCTCTATCCACATCACAGAAGAGCAGTGGAATTATTTCTGGAATTTATCCACTGTACATTGTACATACACACATCCATCCACTTCCTGACACTGAATGGTTTCATGACAAGGCCTGTACACTTAATCATCCATCACTGGTTATTACAACACCCCCTTTTTTAAGGGACAATAGAATCACTGCCATAGCACATGCCTTTCAGTTTTTATAGTAAATTACCAAGTTCTTACTTTTGTGATTCCTATTCAAAGTTCCCATCTGAAAGATGCCACATGAATTAGTGAGATAAGATGCTACAAGCGTTCCTGCCCTCACAAGGAAATTCTGTTCTAAAAAATGGCTTCAATTGTTACTGTATTATGAAAACAGTAATAAACAGCAATGATCTGAAAGTTCAGATGACACTTGTTAGCTTAGATTTTTCTAACTCAATGTGGACTGCTGGCAGGGTATTGGTGGGGAAATTAACCACAGATGGTAGCCAGGGAATATATTTAATACAACAGAATAACTGTGTGGCAACACCCCAGTGCCCTGGAAAGCAGCATCCAGTTGCAATAAACTGAGTGAAGATCTCCCTGGGTTACTGGCAATTTTCACAGGCCAAGATAAAGACCTTTTGATTGTGGTTTTGGCATCACAGAGAACACAGCTGCATTGCACATTCTCCACCAGAACAGCTTACAGCTTTGCAATGGACAGCAGCAGAAGGGACTGCATGGGCAGAGGCCACAAAGCCTTCTCCCTTTCCATCATGTGACAATAAATAGATGCAAGTATAAGTACCACACAGGGTTCTAGTTCTCTGAACACAGCTCTTGCTAGAGTGTTCCCAGAGGACTGCTTTTGGAGATGACAAGTTAAAGGTATTGAAATAGCACAGAAATGCAACATCCCACTCAGAGAAACTCCTACTGCAGCCACACACTGTGCTGTTTGGCAAAGAATGGCTAAAAGCAGAGGTCAGAAATGTACAAAGGAGAAAAATGTATGAGAGAGCGCATAGGTATGCAGCTATGTGTTTATAAATTATACCACAATTTTAACACACCTTCAGTCTGGCATCACCAGGTTGGCCTAAGTGTCCAAGCTTTAGGAGAAGAGGTTGCAGAAAACTAAGTACAAATACAAAAGCCCCAGTGGGTCCAATAACTGGGAGTGCAGGATACCCCTTCTCCCCTTGAGTCAGAGAGCTTCTCACTACATGCTCCGCCTTCCAACTCACACAGGGGCTTACATCAAAAATAGCTTTGCTTTTAAGCATCATTGATCCGTGCAAACTGAGTGCCAGCCTCACCTCACCTGGGTAAGTGAAGGAAACTCAGGGACAGGCTGAGTCACATGGGACTCAAAGAAGACCCTCAGCCTTTCTTCAGTTTGCATGGCAACTGACCTCAGGGCCAATGTTTGCTGCTTCTCATGGAAGTGGGAAGGAGGAAAAAGATTTTCAGACAGGAGAGGTGGAAGGGAGCATAAGCTTCAGACAGATGAGCAACATCTCCCTCAGAACCAGAGACAAGGCTTAAGTCCTGGTACCTCAGAGCAAGGATGACAAGGAGACACTTGCTATGTTCTGCCTTCTGGTTCTTAAAAACCTCAGACAAGACCAGGAGCAGTGGTCCCAACCGACATGTTACTTCAGCCTGAGCCTGGTTTGGCACATACATAAAATATATTGTACAAAGCAGCAGCGTAGTTCCACATGAGGAGTAAGGCATGACTGAAGTAATTTGTGGGAAGAGACACCACTTCTGAATCAGTGAGACTCTCTAGTTGGAGAAACAACTGGGGGAACATAAGAAACAGGCTAACTTTGAAGACCCACGTTCTTCTTCAGGGTATGAAGATCATTCCCTGGCAATGGGCTTAGGTACTTGCAAGAGTATATCCCTTACTAGAATCATAGAACTGTGTAGGCTGGAAAAGATCCCTAAGATCATCCAATCCAACCATTAACTCAGCACTGCTAAGGCCACCAATAAGCCATATCACAGAGTGTTACATCTACATATCGTTTAAATACCTCCAGGGATGGTGACTCAACTGCTTCCCTGGGCAGCCTGTCCCAATGCTTGACAACCCTTTCAGTGAAGACAATTTTTTCTAATATCCAATCTATTAGACCAAACGACTAAAAAAGGCACTCCAACAGTCCCGATGCCTGAATTTTAAATTGGTATTAACTAATTTCATCTCTGATTCCCTCTTCATGAACTCCTCTTCTGATGTCAATTCACAACTACAAAAAAAGCCACTACTGTAAAGCTTTCAAAGGAATTGCATTCCCTTGTGGGCAGAAATCATGCTGAAAAACAAAACCTCTCTACAGAGAGCTGTGGCCAACTGGGGCTATAAAGGATGTTCACAGGGCTGGCTCACTGCTTAGAGCCCCTGGAGGGTTTTTTTCTCTAAACCTATGAGAACATTTTGACAGTTAAATATAGTGTCAGATTTTATGCCATAAAATGCTTACTAATTCAGGGATTTGTTTTGACTTCAAATTCTGTTTCAATCAAATGCTTAAGCTGGTACTTAACTAAGCATCAGAGAGTCCTCAGAAGACAACAGTAAATCTGCACAGTTGTGCTTATCCCAGGCTTGAGATCCGATGTGGTAGAAGCCTGTCTTCTCTCTCATCTTTCCAATTTATCAGGTCCTATAATTGTGTATGGTTTGCACTTCTCTTCCAATAAATTCAGTCTCAACTCAAACACAGATGCCACAGGCACTGTCAGTGTACTCCCAAAAAAACCCTTCTTCAGTTCAGACTTAACTGTTTGGTTAAATTTTCTGCTGATTTGGGGTCTTCTGTGTAATGTGCACCCGAGCATAAATGCTAGATTCTAGTACAACTTTACTTCCCTGCCACGCAAATCCCACACTCCTCTGAGCGACTCTTCTTAATATTGGATCTACCTCTTGTCTCAACCATCCGCCTTATTTGTTCAAGCTCTGGCCAAGCAAAATTGAAAGCAACAACACAGTCACTAGTGAGCTTTGTGCAAACAGTAATTCTTCCATTTCACAGCAAAATTAATCTGCCCTGGAACTCCTGCCTGTGAGTGGGGAGAATGGACCCATTCAGCACTGAACTACCTATAAAATAACTCAGCTGTTTGAACTCCTTGCAATGTTTACAGATAAATATAGATACCTACAATGTAAATGCTTACAGTAATTTAGCACACCCTTTATGAAATAAATACCACAAATAAATTCTAATACTCAAAACAGAATAGTATACAGTGCTAGGGATCAAGTTACATTTATAAATGCACAAGCATTAATACTACCTATTCAGCCCAATTTCTTAGTATGCAAGTTTCAGCAATTGCTAGCTACACTTCACTTCAGGAGTCATAATAAATGTTGGTCATGCCAAAATCTAAGAAACAAAACCACGAAAGTTCTACACCATCCTTCCAAATTATACATGGTTTTTGACAGATACTGTAATAATATAGTGGTTTCATGGAATTCATTAACACTGTCCAATATTAAATACCAAGTCTGGAACACAGGTCTCTATGTTACAAACAAAATCAGAGCAGGAGCAACATGTTTGTCAGCACTGCGTCCATACATAGCAAAAGCAGAGACAGCAAGAGTCTGTACCCAGACCAGAGCTGCAACTACCCAGAATAAAGAGAAAACAGGCACAGCTTTACTGGCAAAGGGGAGGAAAGAGAGAGAAGAGGAATTGAATGCAGCTCCAATTACAACTATTGTTGAAGAATAGTTTCAAGAAATAACCTGAATGCTGTAGCCTGGTCTTGCCAGCTCAGTCCTCAGAAATGTCCCCTGTCCCAAAAGGCAGTGATGACACGTAGGAACTCTGCTAGCAAAAGCAGGTTACAGATTGTGCCTGCATGGGACAGAAGGTTTGAAGTGCCAAAGGCACATAGGGCAGTTCATTCTCTTTATCCTGCTATAAGTACTTCTACCAAGATTCTCATGGAGGAAGTGGGTCATTCACAAATACATCTTTTTTCAGGAAAGAAAAGATCTCACACACTCAATACCCTGACTCAACTTCGGCTTACACTACTGAAAAATAAAATCTAGACCCTGCCCTGGAAATTTGCTTACACTTTAGATCATTCCACTTTTCTCATCTTGCAAAGAGGATCGTGAAGAGGATCTTCCTAGCAACAGCTCCTTCTCATGGATCAGGCTATCTAGCAGGTCCTCCTGTCTGTAGTTGTGATAAACCTTCAGGAAAGCCAGAATGGTAATTGCCAGCCAAGTCAGCCAGGCAGCCCAGAGACCAAACTAGAAAAGAAAAGAAACCATAAAGAGGTAAGTCAGTACTGTATTGTAAAAACAAAGTCAACTGTCCAGGTGAATATCAAAACATCAACTGGGCCAACACCCATGGAATCACACCGAGTTAAACCCAGAGACATCCTGGGTTCTTCTTACAAAGGAGTCACTTTCGTGGCATATTTCTGCCCTAAATGCTGAGATGCCTGAGCTGGGCACCTAGATGCCAGTGCTGGCAATGAAGACACAAAACAAGCTTGTGTCCAAGAGACATTCTTATCTTCAGGGAATGCCCCAGGCAGAGTAATGCCTCTTTCCATGTGGGACAATGTAAGAAGCCTGTGCAAGGATGCAGCCCTGCAGGAATGGGACCATTGTCCCTGCAGAATTAGTACGTGCTCACATGCACAAGTGCTCAGGTCCTAGTGCTCACTGATTTTGATGATTTAGAGCTGGAATAGTCAACAGAAAAGTCTGACAGGCTTAGAGATCTAATTCTCATGGATTCATCAGAAAACAGCCCTACTTAAATTACATTAATCTTTCATTATTTTCAATGGTCTGATATTTATATAGCTCAGGTGATGTAAGACAAACTCATGGAAAGCAGAACTAGTAGCCTTGTGATCTGGTGCAGGTCAGACATTATTCTGAACAGCAATGAAGAGCTCCAGGACACTAGAGTGTTTTAACTTCTGCAGAGCACATTCTTTGGATAAACAATGAATTTTCCATCATGGTTAACAATATCGGTGGTAGGGTGAGGTTTTGACATGTCTGCATTCAAAACTATTTTGAATTTGATATGCAAATATGCTCGTCATTATCATCTGGTTTCAGCACTTACTGAAGTCAGTGGAAACTGACTTCAAATTCCCATTGATTTCTGAGGAATGGTAGCTCAGCTCCAGCAATACCAGATCAATAAGCAAATGGCAAATGAACTGGAATAGAATCATGACCTAGACTGACCTACCTGTGCAATAGCAAACTGGTCATAGAAAGCAGAGTTTTCCAAGTTCAGTTCAAGATCTATATCCTGCAATTCTTCGCAGCTACCCAGAAAGGCATTTGAAATGAAAAAAAAGAAGAAAATTATTTCAGAGATTCCAGGTAAACCAAACATAAAATGAAGCAAAATCTTAAATGTATTTCAAACAGCTGTAACAGCAGTTTTATCAAAAGGCATTTAAGTTATTGCAATGACCAGGGTGCTTGCCAGTCTTCTCTAAAACTAAGCTGAAAAAGGCACGTAATTACTTTCTTTAAAAAAAAAATAATGTATAATTACGTAAGTGATAACACCAACCTTCCGTAAGTGAAATTGTAATAGTTATTATGTAAACAGTATCCTTAAACCCCTCTTTCCCACTACCACCTTGCCTCCCACAGATATGTCTCTGGCATCACCCCAGGTTGGTTTCTTCACCCCTCAATGAAACAAAGTGTATGAACCTCTGTTACCTTTTGACTTCATCAGGAAAAGCCTCAGAAGAAGGAATTGTGTTTTTGTTTCGGATGCTCCAGCAAGGAGACGATACTCTGATGGTAAGATAGAGGCTGCCTACAGATTTTACAAATAACTTGGCCTTTATTGGTGTGAAAAAAATTCCAGGATTTTGAGGTTGTCATTCTATCTCTTGGTTGATTTCTGCAGCCTCTTCTCTCTCCTTTTCAGTGCTGTCGGTCATCTTGGGTTCTTACCCGAATATTCGATTAGATGTTTTTGGTAACTGAATTTTTAACCGAATATTCGAATAATTCGATTAATCGTTGCAGCCCTAAACAGAACATTTACTATGGCATTTTACAACATATGACAATGTGCAACAAAAATGTATGCTTTAAGTAGTACATTTATTCAATATCATATGACATAAAATGTCACCTTTTCCTCCCTCTTCATTGTTAATTTTTTGATAGGAAAAATCTTCCTCAACTTATCATGTTTCCTACAAACATCATGGGATATAGTAGACCATTTTAGGAGCTGTACATTTTGTGCTCTGTAAGAAAGCATCGGTCATCTGTATTTTGCACTTAAAAGGTACTTTCCATTCTGTGGCTCTCAGGACATTCATAGCACCACTACGGGGCCAGGATCTCTATTCCAAATTTTTTCGATGATGGTGCAT
Organism: Scytalopus superciliaris; assembly: GCA_013400415.1. Taxonomy (NCBI): domain Eukaryota; kingdom Metazoa; phylum Chordata; class Aves; order Passeriformes; family Rhinocryptidae; genus Scytalopus; species Scytalopus superciliaris. The sequence continues at coordinate 206,246 of VXBX01003936.1, read as the reverse complement.
TGTGACACAGGCAGGATGAGTGACTTGCCCACTGTCACACAGTGAGTTGCTGGCAGAGCCAGGGCAAAGAACCAAGAGCCCTGACCCCCAGTCCCCTGCCCTGCCCACAAGACCACATTCCCCCCTTTCTTAGAACACTTCCAAATCTAGCTTTCCTTTGGAAATAAAAATTTTTAAAATAACGGATTTCTTTTGCATATGATCATGGCTCAAAGAGACCATGAAACACCATGGCAACACACTTTTCTTTGTGAGCTTCTAAATAAACAGATAAACAAAAAAGTTTGATTAGCTGTTTTTATTCCAGATGAAAAAAATCTGGATTTTCACATTATAGATGCCTTCTCTGCCTTAGTCACCTTGCATGTAATAACTACACCTTGTAACACCACTGTTCAATTGTGCATATATAGGGGGAAAAATAGGGAGAAAATGTACTCGTCAATACTAACCTATTTGGCATGCTTCCTTTTTCGGTAATTGCATCACACCACATGTTAAATCCTACACTCACTATAGTGCTAGCAATAAATGTGATGAACACCACAAAGGCGCTGATCAGCAGATTCAGGAAGGCGTAAAAGAAAGAGCTGTAATAAAAGGGAAGAAAAATGTAACTCATAAACAGCTGAAACACAACATCAGCAGTCTCTGTAAGCAGCATACACTGGGCACAAAGATATCAGTTGCCATTTGAAATACATCTGCTTTAATTAAAAACACCTAATACATCGAAACACTATGCATTATGATTTTGAGCCACATTATCTTCATTTGTAAGTGCTTTTGCTTTTGAATGTTTTTTTCACCGTAAGAGAATGGCGCCTTAAACATAAGTACTGAGGGGTGATTGTTCATACACTGCATGGCATTCATTAACTGTAATGATGAAAATCACCATTGTTAAAATAAATGTCATTAGCTCCAATTATGTAGTAACTGGAGCTAAAATTATTTCATGACTAAAGCGATAATTGGGACAAAAATTGCTTGGGAGAGCGAAACTAAAAATAAAAACACAGCACTGATAACTATAATCATTTTAAGCAATGTAACACAAGGTATTGCCATCATAGGACAGGAATCTCAGCTTTATGGGCAATTTGCAGAGCAGGCCAGCTTCTCAGGGGACTTCTCTGGCTTTGGTGTCAGTTTGTTATTTCTGCCAGCTGAATATCAATTTACCTCAGTCCCATTAAATCTGCCCAAGCAGGGCCAGCCATAGGCACGTGCTGCGTTTGGAGTGGGATGGGATGGGATGCTTCCAGAAGTCCCATAAGGCCATGAAATCATTCACTCATTTTCCAACTTCATTGTTTAACTCCTCCCCTTAATTCTAGCTACTGAAAAGTTTCTAATCCTTTTTTCATTCATCTGAATAAGACCTTCTCTACTTGAAACTGCTCTAAGTGGCTGTTTAGAATAGGACATCTTGGAATGTCACATTATCTAAGAACTGGACACCTTCTCCTGGTTGGAGACAGACTGGCAACTCCAGGAAGCAGATCATCCTATTCAGCTTATGTGGTAAAGTTGAATATGACAAATCTCTCACCAGTGCCACTCATTAACACTGAGGATAGAAGGACTCTACTCATCCCAGAGAACAAAAAAACCTGTCATTTCTTTCCCATGGTTCTGGGCTGGACAATCCTAATTTCTACAGGTTATGCACGGTGATACATGTGTGGCCTCAGGAGGACATCTTTAAAATGAGATGAGGAAGCAATTATCAGCAGGGTTAAGATGTTTTTCCTGGGTTGATGTGGCTTTAGAGGGGCTATTGAGGCTCTCTCCAAAGTGATGGTTGTCCCATTCCAAAACTGATAGAAAAGAAGTAAAATAAACCACATTCCAGAAAGGCCTTTATATGCTGTAGTGGGCATGAGATGCCAGGACACCTGACTTCTAGATGAACAGTAAGATGAATCTTATTCTTTGGCTTAGCTGGACTTGGTGACCTAGATCAGCTCACGTTCGCTAAGTGCCAGGGTCACCTGTACAGAGGGAACTGGTACGAACACACCATGGTTTTCCCTGTTTTCTGCCTCTGCCCTGATTTTACACCTAGCCTGGATTTCACCCCAAACACTGCTAAAACCATATCCACTGTGTGCACTTTAGCATGGTTTGCTGGCCTGAGAGGCAGAAAAGACTTGAGCTGTTCACAGATTAAAACAGTTGATACCGCAATTAGTAACAGCCCTAGAAAAGGAACCCTTACCTTTAGTGGGTCATCACAAGCCCAGAATCTCTAGTCTTCCCTCTGCTTCCTACCCTGAAGCAAAAGATGTTCTACAGTCCAGAATCTGACCTTCCACTGACAAAGCAGGGCTCAGCGTTGCACTTGATTTACACCTGGCAATAGTAACCATCACTATGTGCTGGCAATTCCTCAGGCCAGGGCATCCTGGTAGAGAACTCTGCTAATTCAGTTCTCTAGTTCACTATTTTTACTCTTTATATTAGAATTTCCAGCTCCACATTCCAGATTGAATGAATGCCCTGCAACAATAAATACTTATACTCAAAGTTGCTTTGCAATCCTAGTAGTGAGTTGTATCTTTACCCTACAGCTGAGCAGAACAGTTCCAGGCCCCTGAGGTAAGGGGTGATGAGACACTTTTAATAGGGTGTTTCAGCAGTCAAAACTGTCTGTCAGGAATCATTGAAAGCCACTGCACACAAAGCATGCATGGAGTGTCAACTAACCCTGACTGCCTCGGCAAGCTCACCCTGGAGCTGACCCAGTAGCAGTGATCCTCCTCAAAAGGATCATCAGCGATGACACTCTGGTTCTTCCTCAACTGCCCCTAATCAGAAAAGACAATTGTCATTTATGGTGAGGAGCTTGCATTTATCTATCCATCCAAACAGAAATGTTTTCATGCTCATTTGAAGCATTAACAAATGGCTGTCTAAACTCAGAACAGTGTGTGTCCTGCCCACTTTTCATATACAGACAGTGGCAGATGTGGTTCAGAACAGACTTTCCTTCTTATTAGGAAACTGCTGTTCCCAAGCAACTTCTCTCTCATCCTGTTTTACCCTACTGTGATCTATGGTTATCTCAGCATCCCAACTTGCTCCATCTTTGGTCTCCACCACCCCACAGCCTTCTGCCTTTCTTGCCTGGAGCAATTATGAACAACTGCTGATGCTCGGCCCAAGGGAGCCTGAAAGCAACTCCTAAAGGGACAATTTTCAGGGGCCTGACCAACAGTTTTGAAGTAAACAGCCACATTTGGAAGCAGGTCAAACATCTGATACCAATTTCACTATTACAAGGTTTTTTAGTGCTGGTTAAAGATTAACTAAAGATTAACTAGCTCTGAGCTCCAAAGGAGCTAGATTCAATTAATCGTCTATAGGTATTAGATCACCTGAGGAAGCGGAATTCAAAGAAGTACATCGTTGTATTTAGTGCAAGTTTTAATATGGAAATAAGCTTCTGGTCTATACTTACTACAGCATGTTTAGCACTAGGCAGCTTGAGAGTGGCTGGAAAGAGACAGAGAGACAACACTGTCACCCAGTCCCCAGTATTACCCAGCCCAGATGTAAGCAACATCTCCTGACTCTAGAAACCTCTAGTCCAAAGAGACATGGACAGGAGTGATTTACCCTTGGAACGGTCCCTAAACCATGAGAAAATTACTTTCCTGGTCTAGGGAGACACTAGTGCATCCTCCAGCCCTGGCCCTGTAGCACCCAGAGTCTGTATCACCTGTGCCAAGGAATCTGGCCTCTCTTGCCACCAGAGAGGCAAGCAGAGAACATGACGCTCCTGAGGAGCTGCTGCCTGGTCCACCAAGCCTCACATTATACCTGCTGGGATCAGATGCCCCTTGGTTTCTCTGAGCACAAGAACCAGCTGCCAATGTAGCCCTGACCTGCTGCAGGGAGTCCTCAGCGTTGCTCTCCTGTTGTAACCAAGCAATAGTTGTTGTCTGCAGTGGTTGTCATGTCCACAACAAAAGCAGGATAAATAGCAGGGAGTCACCAACTCCTCCCTGTTGTCCCCCCACCCACAATCCCGTTGTTTCAAGGTTTTTCACATGCCTGGTGTACACCTGGGGAAGGCCTTCCTGGGACCATGGTCAGGAGGCACTTGTGAGCTCCATCCTCCAGCATCACCCCATGGCCCCCAACACTCTCTGTGTCCACTGCAGTTGAGCAGGCCACTTGCTGCCCCCAGAGTGCCAAAGGCAGCAGGTGCACAGCGATGGATCTGAGCCCCCACCCCAAACCTCTGCAGGGGAGCATCTTCCAAAGAGAGCCCTGGACACAGGTGGGGGACTATGTCCTGTGTATTCAGTTGGACATGGGCAATACACCACCGCTCCCCAAGCCCCTTTGGGGAGAGGGATGACCTGGATGATGCAAAGCCCAGCATTTCACCCCCAGACTGCTCCCAGGTGTCCCTGCCTGCAGGAGGGACGGGCTTATCCCCGGGGGATACTTACTCCTCGTGCCCTTTGCAGAGGAAGAAGAGGGTCCTCCAGGCCTGCACTGTGGCCAGCAGCAGGGAGAGGAGCCCAGTGAAGATGCTGAAGCGGCAGGCAGCCTCGGGCCCCCACTCCTGCACCGTGAAGCGCTGCCGCTCCACTGTCAGGTTGGCGTTCAGCCACATGCCCTCGGTGAAGAGCAGGCACCGGCCGTGGAAGTCATTGCCATTCTCGGAGAGCGGCACCACAACGATGAAGCTGAAGAGAAAGGCCAGGAAGTAGCAGATGCACTGAGCGAAGAGGAAATTGCTGAGCGCCATGTCCGCGGCGATGCGCAGGCAGAGGGAGGGAAGGATGCAGGACGGAGGGATGCAGGAGGGAGGGATGCAGGAAGGAGGGATGCAGGAGGGAGAGACGCAGGGGGCGCGATGCGGGGCGGGAGGCGGGGAGGATGGAGGGATGGAGAGAGAAAGGCTGCAGCAGTAGGCGGTGGGGAGGGAGGGAGAATGCGCAGTTCAATGCAATGCAATGCAATGCAATGCCTCCTCCGGACCCGGCTGCTGCCTCTCCCACGGCCCGAGCTGCCCCTGCTGATGGCTTCAGGGTGTGTGGGGGAACTGGGCAGCGGAGAGGAAGAGCTCTTGTGGGGGACTTCTTCGGGAAAATTTGGCTGCTACTACGCCCTGGCGCCCACGGGGTTAAATCAGTCCGTGCGTCTCCGGCACGGCTGGGTACCACCGCTCAGTGGGGGACCCCCTAATGACTTCGGACACTGATGACACCCCTGTTGATGGCCGTGAGACTCCCCCCCCTCCACCACAAAAAAACCCCAAAACCAAAAACAAACAAAAGTAAAAAGAAAACAACAACCAAACAAAAACCACCCGATAAACAAAACAAAACAAAACAAAAAAAAACCAAACCACAAAAATAACAAACAAACAAAACAAAACAAACAAAAATCAAAAGAACCCACAAACCAACCAGCCAGAAAACTGTCTTCTTCCTGGCTGATGGATCCCAGCAAGTTTTGACCCGAGTTTCTAAAAATCAGGCCACCAACCTCAGATGACAGCAATGGTGCACAGCCACACCCAGGACCTGCAGACCCAGGTTTTGTTCCTAGCTCAGATGGTCATGCCCCTACCAAGACATTGCACGGGCTCACCAGAAGTGGAATAACTTTTCTTGAGCCTTGGTGTCATTTAGGGACTGCCCAATGTTGGGATCAGCTGCATTATCCCCTGGCTGGCAGACACAGTAGGTGTGAAAGAAAATAACCCTAAGCAAGCTCCTGCTGGACATCAAGCTGAGTACAAACCAGCACATCAATGGTCCTGCATGGCAGGAACAGATGGCATTTGATTTTCAGAGGTGAGCATCCACCCTGCTCTGCACTGCCAGTGAGCAGCTCCCTGCCCCACACAATGCTTGGAAAGACATCAGAGCATCCCCTCTGCTGTAGGGCCCAAAACTGCAAGGCTGAAAGCAATAGGCACCAGAAAGAGCAATGTGACGAGCTCAGGTGCCCCCAGCACAAAAATCCAAATTAAACTGACCCCAAGTTATAGTTTCCCCTCAATCCCAATTTCATTTTTCCATCTAAACATGAATCCTCTTTCCAACACAAGACATCACAAATAATCTCCAGTTCCAGGTAAAGTAATTTCCTAATCCAATTTTCTAACCATATCCAGTCTGAGATCAGCTGCAGGTCTCAAATCGCTTCTTAATCCCAGAGCTGTTTCTGCTCATTTTATCGCTGTGCAACTTCCTGGACAGTGTTTAGACAAGCAGATGAGGGACAAGACCCCAGACATAGTGCACATGGAATTTCAGGCTTTTTTTTCCATTGGGCAACTAAACAATTATTTTTCTATGTTGTTAGTAAGTTAGGTTACAGCTGCAGTCCTTAGGCAGGCACTGGGGGCATTCTTAGAAAAGACATTAATTCAGCCTCATTGCAAATCATTTGTAATGCATCCTATCTTGAAATCTCACTCTGTCTGTACAGGGAAAGTGTTTCTTGACGAAAAACTTTTGTCAGTATATATGAAATGTGTCAGGCCAGTTTTCTGATCCTTGCCCAGCTCTGATCATCAGAAATTGTATTTTAATTTTGCAAGATGAGCACGGACCCAACCCTGTGGGGATAGACATGTGCTCCTAAGAGAAAAGATTTTGCTGGTATTTCAGTCTATTGGTAAGGAAGAAAGTTCACTGCTTTTAATCTTGCTTCCAAGAAGTGCTCATTTCCCAAAGGGTTTTGTACTTTATCTGGAAAGAAATCAGACCTGGACTGAGCTGGAAAACTCTTTTCTCTGAAACCTGACACGTCAGATTTGCCAGATAATGTTTTCTGAAGTTAACTTGGGAGGTCGACACCAATATAAAAGCCCAGTTATTGCTTACACTGGAGCCCACAGAAGGGGCCAGAAGATGCCAAGGGCACTTTGCCTCGGGCAAGCCCAATGCTCAGATCTTACCACCAGCAACCACAGGGCTCTGCTGCAAGAGAGTTATTGCAGAGGTGAACAGGAGGGTCACTTGTAGAGCAGATAAAGTTGTCTTTACTGATGAACTAACTCAAGCGAGCATTTTTTGGAGAGTTTTAGAAAATACAGCTAGGAATTTACAAATGTGAACAGACATGTAAAACAGCTGCACTTAGCAGGCTGACAGCTGCTGAAGCACAGGACTTGCTCAGATGGAGTGACCACACACTGGAGTGAGCAAACGGGTAGAAATAAAACCTGTCAGCTGCCACTTTGGCAGCTGCCTGGATTTCTCATACTCTCATCTCATGCAAATACTGGGGAAAAAAATTATGCTAGGCTAGAACTTGGCCTCTGAAATACAGTTGTTTCAGTGGAGTAAATTTGAGAGTGCTTTATAAAGAAGACTCTAATAGTCTTACTTTTCTCAATATGGTGAAACTGGAGGAGAAAAGCAAGGTGAATGATCATTCATTCTCTTATGACAGGGAATGGAGGACATCAAATATACAGGTCAGGCAGAAACTTTGAAACAGAGGGAAAATTGCACAATTGACACAGCACATAATTGTTCTTTGGCACTCATTATGGGATGCTGCAGGGGCCAAAAATAATTGCTGGTGGCAAGAGATGGGATCCCTGGCAAATGATCATTTGGTCTGACTCACTTTGGCCATTTCAGGTTCTCATTACATCTGGCAGTACTAGTCTGCTGTCTCGGCTCTCCCATCCAAGTAGGGAGAGCTGTCCCTCCAAAGCATCCCCCATGCCTTGGCTTCTGTGAATGTCTTTAGGAGGGAGTTACCACTGGACCAGACAAGTGGTCAGGATTTGGTCCCTTTGCACTGTTGAGGAAGCCAGTGGTGTAGTTCTTGCAACTGCACAGCACAGAAAGAAGAGATGAGAGTGATGAGAGAAGGCTGCACATTCCCCCAGCTCTGATGGTGCCGTCACAAGAAGGACAGTTCAGATGTCTTCCTGCTGTAGCCCCATCATGACCAACAACAGCCTGAACATGACATCCCATGCCTTCTGCCCACAGCACAGAGGGGTCTCTCCTGTTCCAGGGCACCCACCCAGGCTTGCTGCACAGGAACTGAACCCATCTCTTCCAGGGAAGAAACCCCAAGGGGACCATGTTCTGACATGGGACTGAGGATGGCTTGCTCAGCACCAGGGAGTGTGAAGTTCAAAGTTTGCAGATTCTGTTTCTCTGGGGGGAAAAAAAAGCCACAAAAATAAAGAGGTCATCACAATCAACTGCCATTGCACCTCAGTAGAAAACCAACCTGGATAAATCAAGATTAGATATACCGTATTTGCTTGTATTCCCTTCAGCCCCATATCTCCTTCGAGCTGCCTGGCTAATCCTCTGTAGATCAAGTAACACGTATGAGTTGGACTGATGTGGAATGACTGATGGGGACTGTTGTTTTGGCTGTGCTGCTCCACGCTCCCTCTCAAGTCATTAATTATGCCATCTGACATGAGCAGTGCTCTCAGGTTGATATTTGTGAGGAAAGTGATGAATTTTCTCTCCTCCTGATAGCTCATTAGGACATGTTTTATTATGAGAAAATTTGCTGAGGAATTAAATATTCAGACAAAAATATTTTTGGAGCAACTTTATTTGTTTTTATATTTATTTTACCTTGGATATATCATTTCTGTGGTCCAAGAAAAATAATGGCTGCATGTCCAGAAGGTGGCTACCATCTTGCTACCAGTAATGCACTGCTTATTTCTGGAGATGAGGCACAGAGTCACAGCAGTACCTCTGCAGAAGGATGCCCAGGGAGCAATATGTCTCTATTCCAGGCAGAGAAAACCAGTCCAAATGGCTGCTTTTGAACCAGCCCTTCAGTCACCCAAAGGCAACTTCTCCCTGATTTACTTTAGCTCAAACAGCTGCCTCAGCCCATTTTACCAAATGGTTTAGCAAATGCAGTATGCCCCAGGCTTTGGAGTCTGTTTTATTCAGACTCTGGTCTATTTTATTCAGACTCTTTAGTCTGTTTTATTATTATATTAATCCATTATTATTATTATTCCACAAGTCTTGACCAAGATATTTGTCCTCTGAAACTAATGGAAAGGATCCAGGCATGTCACCTATCATCTTATGATGGTTGCTGTAAATAACACTTTTTGGGAGAGGTTTCTCATGGTAATCACTATATTTAAGGAAGTGTCTGCCACTAGTTCAGAAGGATTATAGACAAAGTAGCAAACTGTCAGCCACCTGTCACATCAGCATTTCTTCACAGCTATGACTGCGTCATGAATCTCTCAGGGCATCTCATCTGGGAACATCCTGCTGACATTTTGCTTTTCTTTTTTTTAAGTATCTCCCTTCTGTTGGGAAAGCTGTCTTGTCTGCGAGGAGGTTATGGGCAGAGAAGGTGCCATGCTGACAGACATTAATGGAGCAGTTACCAAGAAACAACTGAATATCATTAATGTGTACAGATAGAATAACTTCTCTATTTTGATATCCAAAGAAAAACAAACATATTCATACATATTCACATTCTGAACTGACCAAGTCCAGGCTGTAGTTAAAATACAAATAAAAAATAGGATGCTTGAGCTTTTCAGAGCATCATTAACCCTTAGCTCTAAGTGGCTCATACATGTCAGACTCCATGGCACCTTACAGCTTGTAAGAGCTGCAGCAGCTGGCAGGGACAAAGTACCAAAATGGCACATTATTAGCTCAACTGCCTCTCCTGTCCTTTCTTAAGGAGGATAGTGGTAATGACAAGGGTAGGATGAACTCTAGCAAGGTTCTGATCCCAGGTTCTGCCCAGTTGAAGAGTGAATAGGGAAAACAGGCTTCAGGAGTGAATGGGTATTTTCTTCTGGCACCAAAGAGATGTTAGAAAAGCATAGGAGAGTTGTAGACTGCTTAAAAGAATAAAAGAAATGAAAGTGAGGGGGAAAAAAGATGACGGAAGAGAGATCAGCAAATTAGGAACCCACGGAGTCCAAGCAATCAAAAACCAGCCTGAGGATAAATGTAACGCTCTCCACTTTAGATTAAATGGGGTCATTACATATTACATCAACATCTTACATCTGCAGCTTAACCTGTGACTGCCAAAGACTGCAATATCACCAGATCCAGAAGTTAAGCAGTCACTGAGGTCTTGTGTATTTGAACAGCCCTCCTTAAATCAGCTTAAAACTCTTTGCTTTAGAGCCTGTGCTTTCTGTACCTACAGACATTCACATCCCAAAGCCCCTTGCATGCATATAACAAAGTTTGTCACAGTGTTCTGCTTTATTTGAGCTGCTTTTTTCTACCTCTACAGTTACTGGGAAGGCACTATTTCCCTTGGTAAAATGTTTGTTCCATGCCTCTTTCTAATGTCCCTGCCTGCTCTGGAGCATGAGAGGCACTGAGCAGAATGGGCAGGAGAGGCTGTGTCTCGCCAGCTACACAGCAGCAAAGTCCATTGGTTTGTCCATGTCCCCTTCTCTGTTTCTGCCACTTGCAGAAAAGTGTGTTTAACCAGGCTGATTCCTAAGACATGCAGAACTAGCAGCAATTTTGGGAAAGACCTTCAAACTGTTTTATCCTGAGGCCTTTACTGGTGATGGGCACTTTGCAGAAGGGAGTCTGGACCCAAAGTCTGGTGCAGGGGATGCTCAGCACTTGCAACACTACTAAACCAACTCTGAACCTGCTCAAAGTGATGCTCAGGGATTTTCTTCCTGAGGATTACCAAAACACTTCCCAGCCCTATATGACTTTGAAAAGTAACTTCAGCCTTTTCTGGTTTTGGTTTTCTTTGTAAACCCCTTTTTATGTGCAGACACTAATTTGTATCTTAAGATCAATTATTTCCTGGGGAAATTTTCAAGGTCAATAATCAAGGATCCATCACAAAGACAGCTGAAAAGCAGGGAAAAAAATCACTCTGTAAACCACATCATGTTTTAAATGTGCTATTGTGATCAAAAGGGTTTAGGTTGCAAGAGAAGGCATATCACAGAGTATCTCTGCTGCTCATTCTAATTAAATGTAGGTTGAATCACATTTTAGGGGAAAAAAAAGGCATCTCAAACCCTTATCCAAGTAACTGGGTGCTATGAATCAGGATATCTCAATTACTTCCAACACTGCTGCACTATGTTATACCAAAGGAGGTTCTGACCCACCTGTCTTTACCACTTTGTGTTCCACTCACAGAGGCACATATTAAGAGCAGCTAATGGGTAGCATGCCAATTAATAACATGGAGTTGCTTTATGTCTGACATACTGTACCATGCATTGATTTTTAATCTGCTCATACTAGCATTTGTCATGCAGGGTGAAAGTCTGATGTGAGAAATAGCCTCTTCATTTTCCCTGACAACTATTAACACTGAGCCAGTCTTCAGTGCTCGTGCCGCAGGCAACTGCTCCTGCCAAAAATAAATGCAAGGACTGAGGAGAGAAACATTTTGCAAAATTAAACTCTGTCTCAAAAGTGAATAAATCAGGACAGAGAGACACATCCTTAATTCCTGGAGACAGGAGGAACTTCACGGTGAGTGTTTACCTCTGATGTGGCAGTGAGCAAAGAACCCGAAACACTAAGATGTGGCTTTGCTACTACTGCCCGTGGATGGGGAAAACTAGACTTGAACTAATTCTGGAGGCATAGACAAGTGGTAAAGCACAAGGGTCTTCTGGCTTCTCCATCATACAGTCATGTCACAGCCACACTCAGTGTCTTAAGGACTTTCAACTTCAGTAAAGTTCACCACCAAAATGCACACTGGGCAGGTAGCTGTGAAAGCTGAGAGCCAGACCCAGTAAAACACAAGACACAGAGACTTAGAGGGAAATTAGATGACTGTGGCCCTCAAATAGCTCCGTCGTGTATTGTGGCCTCATTAGTTGCATTGCTCATACGTGAGATAGAGACAGATGTTCCTCAGCTCAGCTCCTCAGCTGAAGGCACTGGTACTAACCTAATTACAGCCAGCAGGAGGCCTGACCTGGTACATCATCTCTCAAGGCTACTGAGAAAGAAGTGGAAATAAATAAAACCAAAAGAGCCCCACATCATCATATTCCTGGACTGGTGCAGTTTACAACTCAGCAGATAAAAACAGCATCATCCAGGTAGTTTTGCAGAGATCATTTCCATATTTCAGTCCAAGCCCAAAGTACCTGCCAGCTAATCCACACAAGGTGGCCACAGAGAATCCCACACTTGGATGTGGGGTTTGGAGCAATTGCTTTCACTGGGTTTAGTTATTGGCAATCAACAGAAAATTAGATAGATATATTTGTTTTGAAAACAACAAGCCCATGGGCTTTCCAAAGGTCAGAATACTCCTGTCTGACTCGACTAATTAATGCTTTCTTATCATTAGCTTCTCTTGTAATGTTACGAGGTGTTTGCAAAATGTGGCCCCCCTGAGCCTTTAGAAATATTAAAGGTTCAACTACTTATTCCTCTTCTCATTAGGGTATTATTTGTCTGTAATTTACAAAATGATGTGATGAACTTTTCATTTAAAGGTCTGTACAGGGAGGAAAACAGCCACTACTTGGGTAAGTCCTGAGCAACCTAGAAGGTACAGCATAGCTGAGACACAGATGTATTATGGATTGTTATTGCCAAAAGCCTCNAAGAGTAAATAAAAATAGAGTGAAGAAATGATGAGTAAATCAGAGATTCATGAGATCTCAAAATTAACTACTTTGTAGGTTCAAACAGAGGTCTTACCTTGTGTGAGGGGCACATGCATTTTACACTGATCAAAGCAGAGCTTTGAATACTTGACACAGGAGATGAAACACAAATCTGTGATTTGCCAAGTAAAAAGACAACAACAACAATAATGAGACATCAAAATAGATCTGAATGTCACGCTCCTGGGTGCAACCATAGTGATACCTTATCTTGTGGCAGAGATGAAAAGGCAGGGAATTCAAGCTCATTATTGTAACAATTACTTTAATAAGCATGTAAAAATGGGATGTGGTGGGGGTTTTGCTGTTTGTTGTCATATTTGGTATTTGTTTTCCTTATGATTGTTCAAAAATTGATAAATAATGCCTTTTATTAAAATGCACAGTATGAGCCAGGTTTTCAGAGATGCCTTGTGATGTTTGGACATTTCACTTACACTGCGTGTACACAGCCCCAGACAACCATTCGACTGTCTCTATTCTGAACTTGCCATAACTATGACCAATTTGGCTAATATTTTCGTTTGACAGCCTCCAGCTAGGACATACTAGTCAGGACATGTTGTTATATGGCTTGCAGAGCAGAGGCAGGCTGTGTCCAGCCTGCTTGGCAGGGGGGTTCATGTCTGTCTGCATCCTTCTCTGCTGCTACCTCCTAATGCCTACCCCTGCAGAATGGGCAACTAAACAGTCTCCAAAAATAACCCCCTATTGTAAACTCAGATTGAGAATGGGAAAATGCAACATTCTAAATATCAATAACTTTGACCTAAAATATTTCACTCCTTCCAAAGCTACCAACCCCACTACAACTCAGCTGCTGTAGGGACTCCAATCCCTCCCTCTCCCCAAATGTGTATGTCACCGTAGAAATGACAAAATAGTGAAAGAAAATAAACAGAGAAACTGTTAGTGATGGTGCTGAAGACAGTCTAAATAAATCACTTAACATCAATTTCTCCTGCTGCAAAGGCCAGAAATGTCCACTGACAGAAGCTGGCTGAACTCACGGGGTTGTTCTTTTCCTGTGCTAAGTAAATTTTTGTACTTTAAGGAAATTTTCTGTACTTGCAATAAGGATAACATTTGTCACTTAATTAGGAAGTTTGCATTCTGAAGAAAACGCCATATAAATGTGAAATATTTTTATTAACATTTAATGGAGAAATGAGTGCTATATTGACACTAGAAAATGGACTGTATTATTTTTATACTACGATATGCAAATATACTCATTGTTATTGCAGATTATGAGACTGAATTTGCTAATGTTTTTAATAATGTTCATTATATTTCCCTGACAAAAATACCCATTAAAATACCACTTAAAGATCATGAAGACTGCAGACATCTGAAATTAATTTGGATTTTTTTAAAAGCAGCAAGTTTTAAAAATTCAAATCTGCATTTTTCTGTTTTTACAAATAGCCCACCAAATCAATATTTCAGCAAAGTGAATCAATATTTCAGAACACTGTGATATAAAGTAAAAAAAAATTGGTCTATTAACATCTTTTTATTAGCGTGTCAATTGCAGTGCACAAAATTTGCACATATGGGTAAAGAAATTGTTTCCTGAAAATGTGCAAATTGCTACTTCACTGAATGTAAATGAAGTGCTAATTGCTCTTTGCAAACAATATTTATGCAAATTATGCCCTACTATTACACTGCAGTGTGGAGTTTACATTTACATTTGATGCATTTTTTTTCTCCATCCCTTTGACAGTGCCTGGACAACAGGACTTGGGATATTACTCACTTCCTTTTCAAGACATTTTATGGAGACGTGAATGGGTGAAGAATGAGAAAGGACCTGCAGACAGTAATACATCATGACCTAGAGGGGCAGAAGATCTAAATCTGTTCTGTTATTCTGGTTCATCATTCACTAAGCAAAGTATTTGCAATAAATGATTTATATAAAAATTTCCTTTTATTCCACTTGCCTTTTGACCTATGGTACATTTGAAAAATTCTCTAGAAAAGCAATTTAAATAAATATATCTGCTCTTTAGAACAGAAAGTAACCTAAAATAGCAGATGCCATTAAACCAAACATTGAATTCAAAAGGGGTATGTTTGACCTCGGGGGATTTTTTTTATTGATGTTAACCTAGTTTTAGGATTTTGTTCATTTTTTTTTTTTTCTCCGTTAACATATCATTAATTTGGATAATTCAAAACACCTTGTCTATAATTTCCCAGTCATAAACAAGGAGATCCTTGAATCCCTTGAAGAATATATGTTTTGTAATATTCATGAACATCAACTGGAAATTTTCATGTTTAAACCTTGAAAATACCCTTTACCCTTATTAATATTGTATTTCCTGAGGTGAAAGCCTTCTCCACTTGATATTATTAATTTTCCCACCAGCTTCATAGAATCATAGAATAATTTAGGTTATAAAAGACCCCTAAGTTCATTGAGTCAAACCATTAATCCAGCACTTCCGAGCCCATCCATGGGGTTCAGATTAGTCTTTCATAGTTTAGTTTTCCAAAATTTGTTCTGGGATCTAAAACATGATTATTTTTTTTTCTTTTTATGATGTTGTTTATGGGCTACCAGAACTTCAAGATCCCAACATTCCTGGTAGCTTGCTCCCAAAAAACAGAAGACAAAAATTCAGTGGAAGGGATTGGTTTTGGTTCCTTTGAGTATGGATTAATGGGACACACCACCATAGCAGTGAGGAGTCTGACACAATGCAATCTTAAAATAATTATTTCTGGAGGGAGGGAACAAACATGCCTGCACTCTCACATGTGATAGGAATTAGCTCTTCTTGCTCTCTGGAAGCAGGCAAACTGCCTTCCCCTACAACTGTCCAACAGCCTGGGTTTCCCTTGCTAGCACCACTGATTTTCCTGGCTTTGACAGCGGCCCATACCATTCATGTCCATAGAATGAAGTGTCAAGTCCTTCCTCCTTTGGTTGTGTTGCAGCTCATCCCTCAGTATCTGCTCTCCCAAGCAGTGGGTTTTCAGTGAGATTCACCTTTCTGTGCCAAGGCCAGGGCAAAGCAGCAGCATGTCATGAAGCCCTGTCTCACAGGGTCAGTAGGAAAAAAACAAAAAAGCTGAATAAACAGTGCAAAATTCCAAAGCCAGCCTGCAGTCTGCTGTTAATTTTGGGAGAGCTCTGAAACAGAGAGCATATATTGGGCACAACCCCACGTAAGTGGTAGTGCTCCGGGCTTTGCATTTTGGAGCATCTCTGAAGGTTCCTCACTTTGAAAAACCTTTCTACTGTAAGTACTTTCTCACCCAGTCCCTTCTTTCTCTAAGGAGAGATAGGAAACAGGAAACTCTTTCTTTTTTTGCAGAGCTTTCCATGTTGGGTTATATGAACTTCCCTAAGGAAGTACTGTATCTCTCTATTGCTGGTAGAGTGAAGCTGTGGAATACTTTTAAGAGATGCATAAAACCTCTTCCCCAGCCTTAGAGATTGCTTCTCTGTCTCTGGAGCTATCCAGTTCTCAGGTGCTTTCTGGAGAAATTGTCAAATATTCTTCAAATTTAGCTCTGGTTCAGGAACCAGAATTTCTTAGGAGTTGGATGCATAATTGAGTTCCTCTCGCTCATCAAGATGAGCTGCAGCAGCCACTTCTGTCCACACCATAAAATGTCTTAATTCATTTCCCTGAAATGTTTTAATTCAAACTTTCTGTACAGTGCTTTGAACTAATGTGGTTTACACCAAATATGTCTTTTTTTCTTCTTCTTGGTGTCCTCCTTACCAATGCTGACTGCAAATAGCTGCACTGTTACCTACACTCAGGACCCCAGGTAGATTCTCATCTCTTAAGCACTGCCTTGACTTCAATTTTCCCTCTGTAACAACATTCTACCTTCAGTGAGTCAAACTCTGTTTATGATTACATTTTTAATTACTCCAGGGAACATATGTTAATGCTCGTTCATCTTCAGATTGAGGAACGGGAGCCATATGGCTCCCATCTACAGAGAGGGAAAAGGTGTGTCAAATTCCTCACTCCATTAGCTCCCAACAAGATTAAATTTACATACAAAGCTGGGCACAGATTTGGTGCCAGCAAGATGAGAGCTGAGACCCGCAGCCAGCACAGCATGGGCATCCCTCCCAGCTGCAGGGTTCTCCAAGCACAGAACACAGCCACAGGGCACTACTGCAAGCCCACTCTGCCTTCTCTAGGGCATCAAGCACAACTTGGATGCCTGTAGGATCTGTTTCAATACATGATTAAATTTTAGCATGTCATGTGTCAAATGCTCATCAGCTGCTTAAACACTCTGTGTAATCAGGTGGTTTAGCCTGTTTTCTGCACCACAATTGTTCTTTTTGGGGCCAGGAAAGTGGTGCGGGGAGAAAGAAAGAGTTGCAGCCTGAGTCGTTGGAGTTTCACTTCCTCAGTTAAAGCCATGGATTAGAGGCTTCAGAGCTAGTTTCCTCTACTCCCTGGACCTAAAAGACACTTGTTGAGGATAGCACCTTTGCATTTGTCAGTCCAGGTGCATTGAAAAGCACAACTTGTCCCTAAAGACAAAATCAGCACCTTCTCCACAGAAAAACACTGGGGCAATATTACATCTAGTAACAGTGAGGTAATACCACATGTAATCACATCCCCCACCCTTTCATTTTGAAAGTAATTATTTTACTCTGGGTTTTCTTTTGTTGTCAAGGAAGACATAATATAGGGAGCAATCTGGGTCCAGCCCTTTCTCAGGCACCCAGGACAAAAATGCTGGCAGGATTCCAACTGAGGGCTGATCACTGGCAGATAAAGTGGTAGTAGAGGTGTCACCAAGGGCACACTTTGATCTTCAGGTTTTTATTACTGGTGATGACATGTGAGAAGGCAAGGATGTTGTTTGCTCTTCAATCTGAGATTGAATTTCTAGTCCTGGCAGTTAGGAAGGAATAAACCCAAACAAACCTTTGGAAACACACAGCATCTCGTCTGATAATCAGAGGAATACAAAGGCATATTGCTATTTTTAAATCAGATTTTCCGAGAACAACTGCAGTTTAAAATATATGTATAAATAGCAATCCCTAGAGCCTGCTAATGCTAGTCTCCTCCTGAACCAACAGCTTCCAAATAGTTTGTAGAAGGCATCAGATTCCCCAATACCTCTCTCATTGGTACAAAAACAGTCTCCCATGCACATGCACAGACAAAGAAGCTGTTTGGCATTTGCACCTCAGTCATTTGAGAACAAGCTCTGACCCACAGTGCCCAAATATGAGGGAAATACATGTCTCTCAAACACATGAATATTTTATTATCCCATGACCAGGCCTCCCCCTCTCATCACCCTGGAGCAAGGGGGATGCTGCCAACTCCGCTCCCAGAGTTGGCTGTCAGTCTCCCAGCATATGCCAGCTCTCAGCATCATCACCCCAGTGCTGCAAACCTCCAGTATGGAGACAGGAAAGTCTTACAAGATGGCAAAGATAAAACAGGTCCATCCCCGTGGGTATTTGATGCTGCTTCACTATTAGGATTCCCTAATTCGCTCTCTCTTTGATCTCAGAGGTTTGCCTGGGTAAGGGTGCTCTCCCCAACATGAATTGCCATCTGCTCATTCCAGTGCACCAGGAAAGCAGCTTCAAACCAAAGCAGCCTCATGTCCTTTCTTGTTTTGTTAAAGTGATTCAAGATTTCAAGTTATCAATACTTTTAAAAAAAGAAATAAAGAAAAGGAACTAAAGGAGCAGTGTTTCAACGATCCAGGCATTGTGAGGGCCATGTAAAATGCCCAGCCAGCTGTGGGATTACCTACTCTACAGAAGAGTTCATGGTCCCTCTGAGGAGGGAGGAATGGGATGCCTGAAAGCTGAGAGAACTGAGTGAGAAGCTGTTTGAATGAATGAAAGCACCCTGCATTTTGTTTCTGTCGTGTTAATTCCTGAGCACTGGGAGAAGAATTACCTGGTGTGGCAAAAACCTCCTGTCTCTCTGATGGCACTTGTTCCTATTGGAGAGTGTTAGCACCACAGAGGCAGTTCCCATTGCCTTTCTTTCCCCTGTCAGGCTGCAATTTTACTGCTTTGTTTGACTTTGTAACAGAAATTATTAACAAAAATGTGATGCCAGTAGTTTTGCTTTGCTGATGTGACTCAGGGTCTTCAATCTGGTGATAACTTCTCTAGTGTAGGCTATAATTTAGAGGCCAAGCCTGTCAAAACTCAGCATGAAAATTCCAAGACATTGTGTAATTAATATAATTTTTTCAAATGACACATCAGACCACAGGGTTTTATTTATTCCAATAAAGTCTGCCTCTTTTCTCTATTTCCATTTCTAAGCTGCAATCCTGGAGATGTTTTAAAACAAGTATATAACCTATTTGTCACTGTTGGCAAACATCCACCAAAATCCAAAGTTAGCCTTGATTTTAATTCTAGAGCAAACATAAAAATGGCCTGTTCCCAAAGGATGTTGTACCTTTAATTAGCCTCAACTTACAATCTTTTAGGGCATTATTTTCCAAAAGCCATTGTCTCTCTCGTAACCTTTACATTTCCAGACACTGATCATGAGCTATAAACCCCTTGCCTAAGCTCAGAAACTTTGTGTTTTCCCCAGCATACCTCGTGAAGCTTGAGCAGAGTCTATATTGTTCTTTTGGCGGAGAGTTGGTTCTTCTCTTCCAAGCCCTTCCAGGAGAGGTTTTATGTGATTGGCAAGGGCCACAAGCCTCAGTAAAGCATCTCTTCCTGGAGTACTTCCTTAGCCATCAAACCAGCTTCACCATAAGGCTGCCTTCCAGCATCCCAAGTGTTGTCTTCTCAACTAAACTTTTTAGAGGTCACTTTTTCTCTTCCTTAGAGGGGAAGAAGGGGGCAGTGGGGAAACATACATAAGCTGCAAGGACTCTTACTGGCTAAGGACCAACTCACTGTGATGTGCAATAGAAAATTTGTCTCATAAAATCATACTGGCCATTGACAGAAACTATAAAAACCTACTAGACTTCTCCTAGCATGCTGCATGACTGTGTGGTTTTATTTTTCCCTTAACAGTACATAGTTGCATTTCACCCCCCACACATGGAACCTTTAAAACAATTTCAGTGCTGATTTCTGTTGGCTGAGCTTTATGTTGTATAAGTTTTTTAATCTCCGTAGTCAAGTGCTTGTGGAAGAGACCACATAACTCAAATCACAGTGATGAATTCGGTTTAAAGTATTCCCAATTGACACATCTGAGGGTTTTGTTTGTTTCATATAAAGTAATCCAGGTAAATAGATATCAATCATTCATCTGTGTTCCATGCTCAAGAGCTCCAGTCTATTTAATTGCTTTTCTACTCACCTTTCTTTGTATATATCTTCCTTGCTCCATAGAATGAAGGGCACAAATATAAAACCTTTCATGCAAAGTAAGACAGCCTTGAAGCTTTTTTCCACTCCAGATTCCCCAGCAGTAAAAACCCCTGTCCAGGAGACAGAGGAAAGGAAGTGATATGAACAAGAGCTTGGCATTTCCAGAATCTCTCCCACCTTCCCCATTTTTAATGACAGCTTCAGGGATTTTGGTTACCCACTGTTTCAGAATACAAATGTCATTAATGAGAGTGAGTACTCTTTTCCAACCTGCTCTAATAAGCAGCTGTGGGGTAACTACCTTTGCTAGTCGGGGACTGAGTTCCTAAAATCTCTTCTCATACTCCTGACAAAGCAACAACTTTGCTGTCACTGTTCCTGCAGCAGAGTTCATACAAAAAATGCTCAGCAAGCTTCCTCAGGGTGAACTGTATTTTGTACTTTTTATGGTGCTGAGTTTCCTCATTTCAAATAGAAAACCATTTTAGCTGAAAACATGGAACTGTTCTTTGTGTCTAGAAAACGTAATGCTACAGTGCTTTCTTTGGCTCTAAATGTACACCTATAAACATGTTAACAAGGCACTCAGCACATGCTATTGTTCCTCCCACAGCAGCAGAAACTGTCTTGGATTTGAACCTTGGAAGTAAGGCAAATGTGAAGGGGATGAAGAAAGGGAGCATATTTCTCTCCAGCTGACAGCTCAAGGTTATTTCAGAAGTAAATAACTTGTTGCTAAAGAGATTTCTTTCTCTTTTCTGATAATAAAGTTGCAACATGCTGGATTTGACTGCTTCTCATTACAGCCGAGCTGAACAGGTCAGAGGGTGGGCAGGTCCAATTTGTTGTTTCGGTGTGCAAGTGCCAAAAAGCTTTCTTCCTGTTACGCTGAGGGAGTTAAACCTTTGATCTTCATAAGCACAGACCACACCAGGCAAGGTTTAGCAGAAGGCAGGTGACTTCTCCAGGCTTCCCTTCATGCAAAATATCTCCACGTTTTCATGGGTTATAAAAGTCAGAGAAAGGACTGAAGATTAACATTTCAAAACTCCAAGAGCCTTTACAAATTTAAAGGATGAGGAGAAGCACTCAGAGTCGGTGTCATCTCTGCTACAACAGGACAGCTGTGACAGATTGCTTAAGGTCCTGTTTCAGGCAGTTGGGCAACATCTGACTGACTGACATGTGTCATTTACTGATGTCCAGAGCTACAGAACAATTCTTCTTTTGCACCTTACAGGTTTTTTCCTGTAAAAGGAGGAGTATATAGCCATTCAGATTGTGGTGTCATACCACTGCCTTCACAGCAAAGAGTGCCAGGAAGGCACCAAAAGTGAATATTTGAGATCATTCAGTAGTGGCATGGAATGACAGAGAGCATTGCACATGCAGAAAGGCCTCCTGTGAAGGAGTTTGTATTGCCACTTTTTTCCTTTTCTGCAGATTTTGTAGTTACCAGTGACAAAGAAAATGAAAATTAACCTGATTAATTGATTTTGCCTTCTAGGTCTAAGTCGCATCCTTCCAGGTAGGTACTGAATTGCCCATTACAGCAATAGCATACTGCTGTCTGCCCTCCAACTGGCTTTCTCAGCTTGATGTTAAGTTTCCCTGTGTTGTACCTGTACACTTAAAAGAGAGTTAAAAGTCACAGATGGGCAGCTTTAATGGTTCACTGCCTTGGGAAGGGGGGGTCCTGGTCTTTCCACCCCACCACTTCTTTTCCACCATTCTCCTGCTACCTGAGCTGCTCTGGTCCTCAGAGGATCCTCAGAGAATCTCTTGCTGATCTAATACAACTGGCAGAAAATCAAGGTGTTATAAAGCTGGTTTTAATTTATAGATATATATTAATATTTGGGGGTTTTCCAGATGAGTCAAATTGGCTCTGTGAATAGTGAGAGAATCAGTAGATTTTGCACAAGCAAGGAAGCAAGGCACAGCACTAAGCCTGGTGATAGAGACCCTGTTGGCAATCCATAAGAAGTTCTTAATTAGGTAGGCTAAGGGAGACAGGAATCAAAGGCAAGCAAACAGGCCCATAAAGACCTAAACTTCTGGCTAGAAGTAGATACCCCTCTCTTGGCAGGCAGCTGCTCCTCCACCACAGGTCTTCACCCAGCACACACCAACAGGCTGGCCCTGCGATGTGGCTCACACAACAGGGTCTGGTGCTAACCCCAGTCTGGGGGTTGGAGCCCTGAACTGGGGTAGCTGCACCCAATATCCACACCAGGGGAAACTGGAGAATTGTCCTCCTCTGGGAAAGCAAGGAGATTTTCTGTGTATTGCAGGGGTGATGTCTCATCTGGGAGTTGCCATCTGGGAGAAGAGGGACAGAGAATAGTGCATCCATGAGGTCACCACAGCCCCACATCATGGATGCTGCTACAGCCCTGTCCAGAGGCCAGAGTCACCAAGGCAGGCTTCTGTCCTCTGGGTTTCCCCCCTTAGTTCCAGCACTGGAGGGGGTGAAGGACTTTGCCATTAGGAAAAGGTCAAATCAGGAATGACTATTAAATTTATAGATAACAATGAAATGAAGAAAGGCAGGATCACTAGAGGTCAAAGACGTGGAATGAGCAATTCCTTACAGAATTTTTTTTAGAGCATTCCTAGGTTGCACGGGAAAAACAATTAAGTGGTGTACTTGCAGTATCCAATATTTTAAGTTTGCTTTAGTAGTCCTTTACATCATTATGATCAGTGCTGTGAGTGCATAAATATCCCCATCTCTTCAACATTTTCTTCTTGACAGGTTAGTTTTCTACCCACAGAGATATTGATGAGACACTTTTGTGCTCCAGATATGTGCATTTTTCTGCATTTTCAAATAGGAACCACCATTATCTTTTTCCAAGTTGAATATTTTTATACATCATTTACTAGTGACTAATGTGTGCTTCACCCATGGGCTCCAAGGACTGTCATTTATCTTCCATAATGACCACAAGTTCTTAAACAGCCAGCAACATACTGGCTGCAAAAGATGATCACAGAAGACTCTTAGTTACAGCAAATGGAAATGGAGCAAAATGTATGTTATAGTTCACTTTGGAAACAACAAAAAAATACTTATTTCTCTTGTGTGAAATGCCATATAAAGTAAAAGAAGGTTTTAAATAATGTAAAAATGTACAGTTTCATTTCTGTTCCTGATGTCAGCTTCTCATCTGGGAAAAAACAATGTAGCTGCAGTGAAAATCAAAAGAAGCCTACAACACTAAACTTTCTAGTGTGCTGACTGCCTGGGATTTTTTACTGCCACTGAACATTTTCTATATCAATGTTATAAGCAACTACACTTGTGGGTTATATTTAGGACAAAGTCACTGTGGCCACAGGACACAAAATACCAATGTTAAGCCAATGCTTCCATTTCAAAGCAACCTGGATGCCGATTTCTACAGCAGAAAATGTATTCCTTAAAATAGTCAAATTAGCCATGCAGTTTTTCGATGCACTGCCTTGCAGCATCTGGCCAAGTTTGTGCCAGAGCATGCTGCCACATCTCCTGGGTGGAAGCTCATAGGCAATGCAATCTCCCCTTGAGTTAAACATGAGCAAGAGAGACAGTATTGCAGAGAGAGCTCACCCTTCAGGCCACACAAGCTGAATTTTGGGAACTCTGCCCAAGCTATGCCAGTCAGAATGTTCAAGAAATAAATTCTGTGCAGTTCTGCAGGTGGTAGGAAACTTTTGGCACCTTACAAATATGTTGCGTTTCCAACTGTTGTCTGAGTCATTCCTAGTGACAATATGAGCTCATTTTTCATGTGTTTCTAATGATTTCAAGTGCTCTATTTGACCTTGATTTTCATGGGAAGGAAGCTCAGTGCTTGTTTGGATGTCTTCTTTTAAGTATTTCCTCTTCTGCAGTTTTACTGGCAGCTCAACAAATAGTTTCCCTAGTGCCAAATAAGTTCCAGCTATGCAACAATTTTTCCACATGCTTTCAGATGCTATAAAACAGCTTTATCTCCATTCTGTGTCTTGGGGTTGAGTTATTTTTTAGTATCTTTCCTCCTATTAATAAAAAGCAATGGAGTGATAAATGTGTGTTTTAAGCAATGCACATCACTGTGGATGGATCTTGCTGCTTCCAAGGGCGCAGCCAGCTCCTGCTCTATGCAGGATCTACACAGCCTCCTCTTGCCAACAGGAAAACCTTCAGAAAGCATAACCCCAGGGAGCCTTTCATCAGCACCATCGGCCAGGTGAAGGAAAAGGTTCTCTGCAGAGAGAGACCAGAGCCAAATTTAAACAGAAACCTCTTTACCTTCTTCGGAGACATTACCTTTTTACTAATGTTCACAGAAGGGTAGCATATCTTTCCCTGTCAGGTATGCCTATAATCAATAATATTATAGATAATACTGACATCAGATTACTTCAAAAACGGTCACACTTTCCACGTGTAAACTTGACCAATTTCTGGTTTCAAGTACCTCACAGTTTGATATCATACCAGATTCTAGCTGATTTCTGACATCCTTAAATTCTTGCTCTCTCCACCTTTCCATACCTGTCTACACAAGCCTGCCAAAACTAGAAAGTGTGTCTGATAAAGGCTCTGTTTTTAGCTATGTACACAAACTCTGTTCCTTGCTTTTGATTGCAAAGATCCACAGCAATAGGTGAAGATGAACATTAGTAGTGATTAGTAGTTTGTAATGATTCATTTCTGGGTTATATACCCAGATAACAGATCAAAGAGATCTGATTTTCAGGGTCTGAGAATTTGAAAAGTGAAGACTATGGCAATTCAAAGTCCTTGAGATAAACTTTTCCTGTCTTTAAAAGTTACTAATTGACACACATAATTGCAATGAAGCATGTTTTCATATCAGAGCTTGTGTGTTTGCCCAGGTATGCTTCCTTTGCTCCTCCAAAATACAGTCACTGATAAAGATGGATGGCTTTTGACAAGCAACATGAATCATTTTCAGAAATCTGATGAGGCAACTGTGTGCTCAAATGGTTTTGCATGAGTCCAAAAAATGCTGAGCTTGGAAAATATCCTTGTCTCCATGTGTGTTTTGTAGCATCAGTAATATGTACCTTGGGAGCACTTAATCTATACTATCAACACTATTTATGGTGTCTGGAGTTTTACATGGCTAAAGTAATTACTATGATAAATGCCAGCAATATTTTAAAATTAACATTGAAGTTTCCTTCGATTTAGAAGCAGAAGACACTTAATTGGCAAAGATGGGATTACAGTAAATTCCATTGCTAATTAGGGTCTGATTTTGCATAGCTGATGCACAAAGGGATCCATATTTTCATCCTCAAGTCAGTTGCTTCTCTTGACTTCTAGAGTGCTGAAGCAGCCAAAAGAGCAGGTCTGGTGATCCTTTTCCGTGTTCACCTCCTCAGTGATTTCAGCTTCACCTTTTTATTCCAGTGTAGGGGTCAACAAGTCTTCTGTGCCTCCAAGCATAACCCACGGCTGAGCTGCCACAAGGACAGAGAAGTCAAAATCCATCTATTGTGGAGTTACCACTGTGGTAACATCACACAACCAATAACAGCAGAGAGGCTCAAGAATGGTCCCCAGCTTCCTCCAAACCACTTCCAAAGCACATGAATGTAGATCTAACTCTTATCAAGATGAGTTCTTATCAACCAGAGGCCACCAAAGGGTTGAGACAATTCCCAAACATCTTGGAAGCTATCACCACCATCAATAAAAGAGCATGACTGAACAATGCTCTCCAAAGGAGCAGCTTCAGCCTCTGCCATGGACTGCTCTGGTGCTGCAACAGATCATTTGTTGCCCAGGAGTCTAAAATGTTACACTATCAGACTCTAAATTATGTGTGGCACCCCAATAGATAAAAGCACTCTCCAAGATGGTAACATTTTCTCCCAACTGGTAAAGGAGTTCAGGGGGATTCCCAAATATTGAGATGTCAGAACGTTTTCTGAGAACTTAAACATTCTGCAAGATCTTTGGATCACATAGTTGATGCAGTCTAGTGATCACTGCATTGAGAGAGGTCAGTCCTTGTCCCTGCCACCTACCTGCTTTCTTTTTCCCGTGCTCCCAGCTCTATTTGTGACTAAGGTGGTTTTCCTGGTCCTTGCTGGACTGATTGAACTCACTAACCTGGCAGAAAACTAATGCAACAAGAAGTAGTGTTGGCTTATGCAAGATCCAGGCTGGCAAACCAGGGCTGCCACTGGAGTGCAGGTGGGGGTGAGGGGGAAAGGAAGATAAAGGAAGAAGGGAGAGTTCTTTTTTTACTGAAAATTAATAATTGGATTGCCTTGACTGTGTTGTGTGATAATCATGCCTTCCTTTGAGGAAAGGAAATTTCTGTTTCAGAGAACAGCCATGGGATGCAAAGTCTTTGCCATCTTCTTTCTTTCAAATCTACTGTAAAGTCAAATGACCTAAGAACTATTTCTTGGCAGTAAGATAATTTTGGGGAATACTTCATTTCAGGAGTTATCTCTGCAGAAGATATAGATATTTATGCTGGGAAGGCAGAACAGGGAACTCTTCACTGCCCTTAGTTCATCTCTTTTCAAGAACAGCTACAGTTGTTTAAACTCTGGGGAGGGGGGAAATAAAATGGTTTCTTTCTTTTGTCAAACACTTGATCCTGCCTGTACCTACCCTTTAGGGCCACAGCCTCTAGGCACTAACCATGCCTTGCAATCATGGGAGTATTACTAACATATAAACTGCATTATAAAGTGAATAGTAAATTATATACAGGGACAATTTTCCCTTCCCCCTCTTTACCGCCAGTGAGTAAAAAGAGCCTATCTTTCACAGGCATGTCAAAGGGCTGTAGTTCATGCCTGGGAGAAAATTACAAGGCAGTTTTTATAGCAATTCAGGAAAGGGATCCCCACCATGCAAATAAAATACAACACATCTATGCAACACTTTATGACAGTCTCAGTTCCTGCAGAGCCAACAATAGGCTACTGCTCTGCTGTGTGTTCCTACATGGATTTCTTCAGGACATGGGAGAAAACAGGCTGCAAACAGTGGGAGAAGGTAATGACACCTGCCACATTCACCCTTTGACCTCTCTGTGGTGTCTGTGCTCAACTAAGTTTTTTAAACACTGGGTTGATTAAGTTAAGGATTGTGCTTTCTACTCAGTGTCCTATGTCCCTGAGCCCTGCTCACAGCCTCTGATATTGTTAATAAAATAATATCTGTGCATTTTAAAAACGAGAAAAATTTTCAGGCATTGAATGTCAGCAGATACCTGATGTAATCATATATTCAGCTACAAGGTCTTCATTTAACCTGAACACAAACTGCAGGGCCTTTCCCTCTTTTCCTCAGGAATTATTCCTGTTTTGCATTCCAGAACACTTGTCACCCTGGTGAATATTAATTAAAAGTTTCAATTAATTAAAATGTCAATTAATTCCTTTATTTTATTCTTCAGGGTAATCTTGTATTCTGTGCAAGAGAGAGCAGCAAGTAAGCTTACCAGAATGAAATTGGACAAATTTCAGTGTTAAGTGCTGCACTGTGGGTCCTGGAAGAAGTGATTTTCTGGCCAAGGGAGACACAGGTTGAGGGAGTGCATCCACGACAGCAGACAGACCAGCATATTGCACCAGTCTGGGGACCACCTATGGCTAATTTACAAATTCCAGCTGTGATTTTATGAGTGCTCTGTGCATTTTAAGAGCTGTGATTGTCATTTTTTGCTTATCTTAAAGACATGGAATTGTAACTCAATGACCATCTCTGAAATAGGATGTGGTCAGGACCATGACTGTGCTGTAGCAAGCTGACATCTGCTTAGCACCGCAGCAAAACTATTTTTCTAAACTTAAATTCTATCAGAATAGAAACCCAGCAGGAAATCACCAGTTTGACAACAATGATCACAAGGCAGGAAGGGAATAGAAGTTGACACTATGGACTTTTTTCCACTGGAGTTGAAAATTTTTGAATCAAGGAAAATGTGAATGTTGGGAAAACTTCTTCAAGAATCAGCAGAAGTGATGTTGTTACACCAACAAGCATGTACAAAAGAGTTAATTTTGGGATAGCAACAACTTTGTCCTGTGGGACAGACTTATCCCAAGTGTTGCTGAAACAAAAAAGACATGTTGGTATATTTGCACATGGAAATTGAAAAGAAGTGAACTTTCTATCCAGAATGTCACCATGGAAATCATTTAATTTTTTTTGTGTATAATACGGGAATTCTGATTAATCCCTTCCACAGACATTACAGCTGATCTTTAACTTGTTTTGGAAGGAGAACACTAATCACAGCACTAGCCATGGGAGTTTAATAACATACAGATGAAAATTTCCATACATGTACCATCAACATATTAGCATTTTATTTACCTGGAATTGTTGATCTTCTACTCTGCTATTGTTTAATTTCCTTGGAAAGTTTCTCCGAAGCCGTAGTTATTGTATCTTGCTTCCTCCTCTTCCTCTCCAGGGGCAGGGCTTTCCAGATCAAGGCAAACAATGAGTTTGCACAGCAGCCTCACCAGATATAATGAAATGCTGCTTTGTAGACCTTTCCTGTCAGCACTCACAGATGATTCTTTTGAGAGACCTGAGTTGCCTTTTAAAATCTGCATTTGACTTTAATAATAACTGACCATAAAATTCAGTGCAATATAAATAGACTTTCCTTCTCTGTTTTTTATACAGTATTTTTCTAAACCCGGTTACATCATCATCACAAGCAGGATTTTTCTTACCAAAAAAAATCAACAATGTGACTTTTGTATCTAAGCAAGTCACTTTGACTCTGTCTACAGGCTTAGAAGCACTTCCAAGACATCACTCACCTCATTCTAAAATAGATTATATGAACACTGGTCTTAAATACCTTCTTTCCATTCACTGTAGCAGGGCCCTTGCATTGCCAGCTCTGAGGTAAACACAAACTTTGCAGAACAGGTGGCAGGCAACTTTTTCTGTGAGTCTTTACTGGACAGAGAAAATCCAGAAACCAGCCTCATTTTTGCTTCTGATTTCACATCTTCAATGTCAGTTCTATAATGGTTAGGTGTCCCATAATACATGATGTTAATTTGAGCAAAAAATCCATGGTTACTTCTTTCAGCTTGTTTTGGGTTTTGTTCAAAAATTGCAGAGATAAACATAATCTGAGATTTTTAAGGTGATTTGTTTTCAAATTCAGACTGTCCAGTGATGTGGTTACACGTTAGCACGCAGAAATTTTGTGTTAGATTTGTCCATGTACAATTTCACTCAGGAGTTACATTCATCTAATAGAGAAGCAAGGGGGCATCATGACACAGTCCCAAAGATCATCAGTGAGTTGAGTTTCTCTTAGCAAGACCAGCTCTGTGTGTTTCCAGATTACAACAAGGAAGATGCTGTGAGACTTCAGAGTTTTTAACTTTCAAAGCCTGAAATGGCAGATCTGCTCAAACACTGCTGCTGAGAAAGGCACATGAAACTGGACTGCATTAGATTCTTCTTCTGAGTCTGAGTTTTAGTGGCTGAGCATTTGAAATTGCTGTCCCTAAAGTTCCAGCTGGGGTGTCAAAGGACTTCATTAGTAGCTAGCCCTTTGGATTGGCTGGCTGATCCTTTCACTTATACGCAAAGGCATAATGCACATCTGAGACACAAAGGAGAAGGTACTTGCAAGTTATGACACAATTTGCACCAATCTAACTGCAAACTGGAGGCACAGGTGGCTGGAGTTTACTGGAGTGCACTTCAGGCGATGTGCTCCTTTCGCTGTCATCTCCAAACAGTCCCTGTCGACACAGGTTTCATCCCTGCTCTTTTGAGACAATCCACCCCGACAATGGCCATGGAGCAGTGGGAAAGGAAAGCATGGATTGTCTTGACAGAACTCTTTAAATAAAGTCAATTGAGCGGAAAAGTATCTGCCTAAGGCTCCGTACTCTGGAAGGACCCAGACTACTGTGCTGTACATTCTTGTAACAGTATTTGTCCAAGTTTCCTCCTGTGATAGCAAAAAATGACTGTCTAATTGGGGAGGGCAGAGCAGCAGATTAGCACAGAGTACACTGAATAACATCCCTACATCTGCTGTCACA
Organism: Scytalopus superciliaris; assembly: GCA_013400415.1. Classification (NCBI taxonomy): domain Eukaryota; kingdom Metazoa; phylum Chordata; class Aves; order Passeriformes; family Rhinocryptidae; genus Scytalopus; species Scytalopus superciliaris. The sequence continues at coordinate 176,235 of VXBX01003936.1, read as the reverse complement.
GATTTGCTGACAGCTGTTTCTGCAGAGTAGCTGGAAAATCTGATAATCCTAAACTTGAAATTTCTTGTTATCTGTGAAAAGACAAGTGCCAGTCTCTAGTAAGACCCTAAAGGACGATCTGAGGTTTTGAGTAAATGCTGCCAGTTATGACAGGACATCTCCTTCAGCACCTTCTCAAGAACACACAGCTGGACACAGCTACGCCAGGGATGCCTCTCACAAAGTGACACTTCTAGCATCCTTCCAGTGCCGAAAGAGAACCGGAGAGGGACTTTTGACAAGATCACGGAGTGATAGCACAAGAGGGAATCGCCTCAAACTAAAAGAGAGTAGGTTTTGATCAGATATTAGAAAAAGTTCTTTAATGTAAGGATGGTGAGACACCAACACAGGTTTCTAAGAGGAGCTGTTGATGCCCCATCCCTGGAAGCACTCAAGGCCAGACTGGATGGGGCTTTGAGCAACCTGGTCTAGTAGAAGTTGTCCCTGGACATGGAAGGGTGGGTTGAAACTAAAAGATCCCTTCCAACCCGAACTATTCTGTGATTGTAGGGCATACATGAAGAAGGACTTTTGGTCCCCAAGGAGTGTTTTTCATACTCCATGGTTTTATTCTATTGGAAGCTTCAGAGAGGATTCAGGTCGAAGACTTCTGCTGAAGTGAACCCAGGAAAGACACATGACTGGTGTGGAGACTCCATAACAGTTCTGAAGCCTGTGGAATATTCCAAAAACTTTCCCTTCACTCAGTCCTGGTTAGCATGGGTGGGAATGACCCACTGCACGCTGGTGCTTTTTGCTTAATGAACTCATGTCCAATCACATCATAAGGAACAGTGGAGGTTAGCACAAATCTACAGCTGGGTTTATTTTGCAGTGAAGACCTGCTGCTGCAGGCACTCAGAAGATGCATCTGAGCAGGGATGGAAACCAGTCACAGGACTGTGTGAACAAGACTGAATTCTGCTTCCCCCATCCCACCTTTAGCAGAGATGTGTTCATGCATGGAGTTTACCAGGGCATTAGTGCTGTCAAATACTTGTTTTCTGATGAGCCCAGTCCTATGCTGAGAGCTGGGTATAACATCTAGTGGCTACAACTTATTTTAACTTCAGTGGTAAAGAATGAGAGCAAGGCAAAACTCTGAAGCTTTTCCCTTAATTAGCATTTTAAAACCTGCTCTTACTGTAAACGACACACAAACACGAATAATAGAGAGAGTCAATCCTAATAACGCTTTTGCAAATCATAGTTATCTGCATGGCAGCCCACAATCAGCAGCAACGCCAGACACATGTGAAATCCTGAGTACAGGCATTGCTGAAGAGGCCCATTAAACACAATTCTCATTCTTGGTTTCGCAGATTAGTGTGTAGCTGCCATGCCCAGATGCCATTTCATGGTCAGGTAACACCAAGGGAGAAGCAGAAGTTCCTTCTGTGGTGGGTGAACTGGGCCTTATCTGACAATTGGGATCATGTATAACCCTTTAAAACACAAAAATCCTAAAGAAAAAGGTTAAACCTCTGTGAAGAGCAGTATTAGAAACTACCAAGCACTGTTATAGCACGTCTATCAGATGGGAAGACAATGGGAATATTTTTCTTCTTGGTTTATTGCCACTTAAGGACACAGTTCTGTAGAGCTGCCTGTTCCCACAGTGCTGTAGGTTTTGGATTTGATACTAGTGAGTGATGGGGTTATTGCTCCAAATACAATTTTAGCAAACAGGTTGGTGCCACAGAAACTCTTAAGTTTGGTTTTAAGTACAAGAATTGCATGTTGCAGACCCAATTTATGCTTCTTCAAGATACATCTCAGATGGAAATTGCCAGTGCCCTGTAAGTTGGTGGCTTTGTTTCCCCAGACACATTAGCTCCTGTCAACAAGGCAAATTTGACTCTGCCTAAGTGCATTGTCAATGAAAACTGCTGTCCTCATGACATTTATGATACATCCACTTGATACAGAAGAAACACCAAACCTCTATTTTCTTCCTCCAATAGGCACCAATTTCAGAAGTCTGATTTTAGAAGTCAAATGCATGCAGCTGATGTATTAAAGCCTGTCCTTAACAGACCATAAAAACCCCAAAGAAAACTGCACCCATTTCAGGTGCCTGGGTGTCCATGTTATCTTTGCATGCACAGGCATATTCCCCATTCCCTCCTTTTGCCTACTTTTCAGCCTTTGCAGGGGCAGGTATGGAACAAAGCAACTCACATAGGTGTCTCCTTCAAAAAACAAGGAACTGAAAAACAGAAGGGAACTGCATTTCACTCTTTACATATAGAAATTATCACCAACCCCAAGACACCTGAGTATCACCTATTTATGTTCATGCTATAGCAATGGCAGCATTCACCAACTCACAAACTCCATGTGGATGCTACAACAGAAGGTCCTTATTGTGAGGTGGGCGATAGGGTTCTCTGCACAGACATCCTTCCATGGCCTTACAGTGACAGTGAGACATGTTCTACAAGTGACTTGGAGAACTGGTCCCTTATGGTACCCCATGGTCACCATCATCACTTGGTTCCAAAGATCTCACATTACATGGCTCATTTCAAGAAGAAAACAGAAGAAAATTGAATCATCCCTGAAGGTATTGGAGTGGTGATACAGAATCACAGAATGATGGAATGGGTCAGGCTGGAAGGCATTACAGTGGGTCACCTCATCCAACCTTCCCACTCAAGCAGGGTTATCCCAAAACACATGGCACAGGATTGCATCCAGACAGTTCTTGAATCTCTCCAGTGAGATATTCACAACCACTTTGAACAATCTGTTCCAGTCTGCAGTGACTCGCACAATAAAGTTCTTCCTCATACTCAGGTGGAAGTTCCTGTGCATCAGTTTCTGTCCATTGCCTCTTGTTCTAATGGTTGGCCTCACTGAGAAGAGTCTGACTCCATCTTCTTGGAATCCTCCCTTCAGATGTTTATAGACTTCGATAAGATCTCCTCTCAGTCATTTCTTCTTCAGACTGAGCAGACCAACTCTCTCAGCCTTTCCTCATAACAGAGATGCTCCAGTCCCTTAATCATCTTTATTGCCCTCTGCTGGATCAGCTCCTCATGCAACCAGAGAGTTTGCATGTAGTCTCTGCTCTTTCCCAGGTCTGGTTCACTGTAAACTGAATCATAAAATCATAGAATCATAGAATATCCTGGGACCCACAAGGATTATTGAAGTCCAAACTAACTGGGCCAATATCCCACAGCAGTACGGAACTTCAGTTTTTTACAGCGACAAATAAACACTGTTGGAAGTGTTATGCATAAGTAAGGATGAATTCCCCATACAACTAAGATCAGATCTTCAAAGCAGAGCAGTCCAGCAAAACTCATCATTACCATCACGTACCTCACACCATAATTAGTTCACACACACAGGTTAATGTTTGAACCTTTCAGCCTGAAGAGAGACTTTTTTAAGTTCAGCAAAACATATTTCATTGTATTAGTTTATTGCAGTAATTATTTTTGTTATTTCACATATTTGGTGCTTTTTAATTAAGCCAGGAGCTGTGACAGAGCATGAGTTACAATGCAGCACCTCATGCTTGTGTGTTCTTAACCAGGAGCCTGAAGGCCCTGTGCCACTGAGTGTGGGATGTATGAATTTCCTGGGCTGTAAATGATACACTCGTATGCCTCATTGAGAAGATAAACCAGCTCACAAAGCAGAGGATTTCAGGACTCAGGATAAAAACCTGCACTGATCCCTGGACTGAAATCTGGACCACAGCACAAATAGTCAAAATGCATTGAAAGGATACTACTGCTTCCCTGATAACCCAGAAACATTAACACAAACTCCTGTTTTATCCTTAATTTCAGTGGCATACACAAAATACTCTGTGGGTATAATGTAATGAAGTTTCAATACGTCAGATTTTATTTATTGATCTCTGTGTCTTTCCATCAGCAGAGACAGAGAGTGGCCCCGGCCATCCAGTTGGGAAGAATATGGTCACAATCTTTCCAGCTATGAAGTTAGCTTGATTTTCTAATCACAATCTCACAGACCTGACAGAAGCCAAAGGAAATGTAATTCTAAGGCACACGGACACTTAAATCCCATTTTAAGCATGGTTAATGTTTAAGTGCCTGAGTCTCCCTGGACTCACTGGCTTTCACAGGCAGTTTGGGTTCAGGGCCATCACTTTATGTGCTCCCCTTTAATTTACGCAACTAGAGGTGTGTTTAGCCATATTAATAAAAAGTATATTTTATCCCATTGATTTAGGAAGATGGGTCTCACTTTCCAAATCAAATCAGTGCTCAGTACTTCAGCTTAATGACTTTGCAAAGGTCAGAAGCCATGCAAGCTGACCCTCTGTGTGCTTTAACCCATTGCTCACATGAGGTACAGGCCAGTTTATATGCCTTTCAAGGGACCTGTGTCCATATGTTTTACTTTAGATTTACCCCAGTTAAACGCACAGACACACTCAGGCTTCCCATGGTCCCAGCAAACCCTTTCCATCAACAGTCTCTGGGTGCCAAAACCAGGAAATGAGGCTTAACCTCCTGGCTGATCCAAGCAGCAAATCATTATGTGGTTCTGAATGAGAAATAACACTAAAAAGCAAATGGGGCAGGGGACCAACATCTTTGGAGTTTTGGTGGTTTGTGTAAGTAAGAAGTCAAATTTCAGAGCTTTGTGATCAACTGATAATTTTGCTATAAAATACAATGTGGGAGTAGTACATCCATAAGCCACACAGACAGTGCAGGGATCACCTGAACCCCTTCCAGGCAAATAGCTTTGCCGATGTGAAGAGCTAGAAGGATCTTCCTCCCCATCCTAGGTTATTTCAGTCTGGCCTTGGAAAAAAAAAACAACCAGAAACCAAGACAAAAACCCCACAACAAATCCAGGTCTTGTCCCTTCACTGTGTCTCGTCAAGAAGCTGTCAAGGCTCCTCCTCACCACAGACCTGTCTTTGTGGCTTTGGGAAACAAACACGTCATTTATGCTCTTATGCAGTGTTCCTGTTTTATATATGATACATTCAGACCAATCAATCTTCTATCTTGGTGGCCTGTTTAGAGACTTAGGGAGCTGGCATTGATTAAATGCCTATAATAGAGAGCATTAATTTACCCGTCAGTGGAAAAATCACCATTGTAAATTGTCCCAGTCAGTTTGTATATCACCAAACGATATGCAGCCTGTTCTGGGTATATGTACTAAACTGCTCTTGTACATAAAGCACATTCAATTAGCAGCACCAGCACTGCTTCAGCCAGCCATAGGCAAAGGTCTGGGTTTGATTCTGCTGCCCTCCTTAGGATTTGTGCCTGGGACTCCATAGTCTCATAATAAACCAAGTGCAAGATCACTCAGTGTCTGAAGACCCATAGGGAGCCTACAGCATCCCATGGGAGTGGGAAGAAATTTACATATTCCATTCTTTAGCTTATCATGCTACGCTGTTTGTAACCTAGTTAAGATTATTTTTTGTCACAAAGGGGAGAAAAATATTCTGGTTTTGTGAAAGTACTGGAAGCTCCATCATCTGTTGAGTTCATGATCCCAGCTGAAATATCACATATTATGCCCTTGAAGCACAAGGAAGTAGAGCTCAGTGCTGTATGGGGAGGCTGGAGCTAGTTTCTTTTGAGCAGAGAAGCAACATTAGATTTGCATTGCCTTAATAAAAGAAGTTCAGACTCTGACTGTCGGCAGCTATCTCAAGAGAAGGTATCCAGCTCCTTATTGTGGTTGTAGAGGAAGATATGAGGGTGAGAGAGGAATGAGCTGAGTGGGGAATAACTGGTTTTGGCAGAAGAAAAGCAAGGAATTGCCCTCTATAGGTGACCTGGGTCACCAAGGACAGAGATGATCAGCAGCAGTTGCTGGGTGAAAGACAAGGAGAATGAGTGCACCAGGGCTCAAGGAGGAGGTGAGGAGCAAAGCAAAACCTCATATCTGCTTAAAACTCTCACCTTTAAGCTTTGTCCAGGCAGGTTCATGCTCCTGCAGCACTCAGGCACTCTTCGGCCGCTGCAGTCTGACTCCTTCCTCCCCAGCCATGGCACAGCCACAGCAGCCCCTGGATTGCAAACCTCCATCTCTCAAATCAGTAAATATCAAGCAAACTAAAGTTTGAATTCATCCTGCCTTTATTTTCCAAACATCCACAGAAAGAAAGAGATTCTTCCTGTGAGTAAAATGGGCTGTTCCTACCTCAGTAGGAGGCATGATTTCAGATCCATCAGTCTTTCTCTTCCCAGCCTGATAGCACAAGTGTTATTGGTTTCCCCAAGCCCACCAGCACTTCCCACCTTCAGGCAAATAGGACCTGTGAGGACTTGAGGTTTTGGGACTGCAGAGTAAAGTTAGCTCACCCAGACCTCCCAAGGACTCCTTTACTCAAACCTCCTGACACAGGAGTCAAGATGTGATCTTTCCAACTGTCAGCCCTGCAAAATTAATCAAAGAGATGAAAATCCCCCCTGCCATTCATCACTGCTGATAAAGGTCCTGCCACCAGCACTAAGCTCCCAATTTTGCTGTTGATGCATAAGGCAGGAGGTGACCCAGTTCATTCTTGCAGAGCCGCCGTGGCTCTGCCATGCAGTGCTACAAAATGCTTGTGTGCACCAGAGACTTGCACAGGCACTGCTTCAAGTCACATACACCTGGTAGGAATGCCTAAGTTATGCAGAGAGTAGCATCCTTTCAGGATTAAGGTGAAGTCTTTGGAAAACAGTTCATGATGTCAAGTGGGTCTCTTTCTGAGTGACCAGTTGAGCTATTTTTAAAGGTTCATATTTTCACAAAGAACTGAAGAGTTTTGGGTACCTTCTGAAAAGTAGATCTTTTCAAAGGCAGAATAAATATTTGGCTACAAACACTACTAAGCTCTACCAGTCTTAGCAGGTGGGTAAGCACAGCTTGAGGCAGGAAGCTGTTGTGCATTATTGATTGCTGGGGAGCAAAGTGGATGATTCAGTCATAGTAAGCACTATAACAGCTTCCAGGCTGGGGCTAGTCCCATCCCACAAGCTCTGACCTCTCAGCTGGCTGGGTCTGGCTGAGGATATGAATATCCCAAGCTCAAAGTGTGCCATATCTGCTTGGGCAATGTTCCACAAACTCAGCCCAAAACTTGAGCAGCCCCACATAAGCACCCAGCATCTGCTTCACATTCACTTGAGTCCCTGCACAAAGGGTTAATTTTACTTGCAGAGCTCCCTGCTATGCGCAAGTAAATCCCAGTGCATTTTTACCAGCATGATTTATAAGCCAGGTTTAGAAAACTCTGGTCTCTGAAGTCTGTTGTCAGAGTTAATGGAGCAAGAATATAGACTGCAGCATCTTAGGGTTACAGTCACCTCTCTACAGCGACCTCCTGACAGTTTCAGATCCAGATTCCTGCTGCGTTTGTCCAGGCTGCAGTCACACCCTCAGCTGCAGTGGGGAATTGCCTTTCCTTATGGACTGCAGGGCCAAGGTGGGGCAGAAATTTCTTCTTGCACTTTCCATCAAAAAGCTTAATCATTTGCAGCAACCTGCAGTTTGACTGCAGTCTGACTTACCCCCTTTTGTTTCATCCTGCAGAAATGAAGAAGAGTTCTTTAATCTATGAACTGCACATTGCTACCCAAAATGAAGGAATGGAGGTGACTGGCACAGAAGGAGAAAGGAGTGTGGTATTTTGCATAGCCATGCCTTGTTTGCAGTCATGGAGCACAGCATGGCTATTACCAGGCCTCCCAGAGCAAGGATCCCACATATAACACTACCAAATGCTACTAGATGAAGGCACTCATGTTGTATCTCTGTACTTGAGGATTGCTCAAATTGCCTCATAAAAACCCACCTAGATAAGATTGTTTCATCAGCTGACAAATTCCCTGAGGTACTAAAGGATCTGTTGCCTGCTCGATAAAAGGTTCCATAATAAGGAAAAAAACAAAATGAGAGAAAAGCTCTCTCATATGAAGAAAAGGCAGAGATAAACTGAAAAATCTGTATTATCCCCCAATCTTGCTCTCTAGCCCCAAGGAGTACAGACAAGATACAGGCAGCAAGACAAAATAAAACAAATGAAAAATGTGCAAAAAGCAAAATCCTGGCTAATCACTAAGTAACTGATATGTCATTTTCAGAATTATCTAGGAGGAAGAAGAATGAGAAATGTGCCAGTTTGCACACTGTGATCCATGTGGGGGAGCAGGGTCCAGTCTCTAGCATCATTTGGTAGTGCTCTCTCTTCCATGTCAAGATCAAGAAGCTGACCATGTCCTGGGTTTTAAAATCAATTCAGTCTCCCGCCAGCAGTAGTAATAAAATGAGTACATAATGCCACCTCCTGGCTATAGTTGAGGACACTACAAAAACCTTGGTGGAAAGAGTGTTCTGTCCCTCCCGCACTGGGGTGGATGATATATATCACTTGCTTGTGGAAGTCAAATTTCTTTTGCTGACTTAATCCCAGAGCCAAAATTAATCAGACATCCTAGCTAACAGGATCAGGAAATGCCATAAATTATGCTGCCTGCAACCTAACAACAGCATTAACAGCACGAAGAAGGTGGAGGCTTTTTTTTGATTAATCACTATTTAAGTTGCCTAAAGGACCTATGAAACCTCCTGCTGGCTGACACAATGAGCAACATTTTATATTAACCCATATAAGGAAATGTCTTTAAAAGTGATGGATTATGCAGATGTGAGATGGGACTGTGTGATGTGGTTACCTAAGAGCTGCAAGTGGCGTGACAGGCGCCTCTGCTGCTCCCAGCCCTCCACAGCCCTCCCCACCATCCCCAGCCTACCCCAAATAGGATACTTGCACCCCAGTAGCTGAGCACCCTCAGAAAAAGCCACACAATACAATGAATTGGATTGAGTTGCTTCCTAGCAGAGCTAGGAAGTTTATGCAAGCAAAAACACTGGCAAATTTATGTGCTTTTTGAATTTTTTTAATTTTTTACAAAAACCAGCAAGCTGGGTACCTAGGGGAGGGATAAGAAATGAGCATTTCACCTGTGGTTTCTCTGGCACCCTCCAGAACATCACTGCTCTTTTCTGTGCGTGGAGGTGTTGAGAAGTCACCACAGCTTCCCTTGGACCCAGTCAGGTGCTGCTGTGCTGGTAGCTCATCCTGCACTGGCGCCTACAGAGTGAACATGGATGGAGCATCATAACAACCCAGCCTCAAGCACAGGAATGTCCCCTTCTGGAGCCATAAATACAGCATCTCTCACCAAACCTGCTGTTTTCTCTAATTTGCAGGAGCATTTATACTGGACAAACCCTGCTTCCTGCTGCAGGGGGTATTGCACACCATAATATTTAATCTACATGAAACGGGCAACTAGAGCTTCTCATGCGGGAAAAGCTGCAATTTACATTCCTGTTGCTCTGGTACTATCCAACATAATGGACACAAAGCAGCTGAGAATGAAGTTCCAGAATCAAGACAAACTGTTACTGTTGGCAAAACCCCACTGTCATATGAGATCATGACTGAATAGATCCTTTAGGGATCTGCATAATTTTAGGTGCACACTGATTGATACAGGCAATCAGTTTCCTCACTCCTCTTTATCAGTGAACCTTTCTGCACAGGCTGAAAATCTTCACCAACATAATGTTTTTGTGGTAATTCACGCAAAGTGGCAGAATGAGTTTCATGGAAGAGGTAAAAATCACCAGTGGACTTGAACTCTGCAAAATATTTCAGAAAGATTTCTAGTTAAATTTCATGACCCAGGGATGAAGGAAATATCTCAGTCTCCTTCCTAACCTTCCAAGATCATGCACATTTCCCCATCCCACCTGGAAACAAGTCATGCTAGCAGCTTGCTCTCTGATTTAGTTCCCTTTCCACCTAGGCAGGGGTTCCTGAAAGACACATTCCCCTATTTGTCAGTTTTCTGGTATGATGTCCTGACAATTATTTATGCCTCAATACCAGACTTGTCTCTTGACCCCACTGCTGTATCCAGGCAGCTCTGTCTTATGGGCAATCCCTCACACAGCCCCTGCTTTCTTCCTGGCTCTTCCAGCTCTCCTGACTCCCACACGAAGCTCCCACCCATTCTGCCACTGGGACCATCTTCAAATGAGTGTGCAGGTTTATTGCATATCCTAGAGAGGAAGATATAATTATACATCACTCCCATGCTGCCTTGGAGCGTGGTGAAGACACAGGCTTAGACATGCCTAAAGCAACCAGACCTCCTTCCTGCCACTTAAGGCAAGGGCTCTGGGGATGGCTGGGAAAATCAAGACAAATCTGAAGCAGGAATGACTTTAATCCCATGAAGAAAATGAAGTGGAAAGAAAATATGTCACTTGAAGCCTGACTGAGAACATCCCAACAGGAATTTAACTGGCCTGAAATGACGTACACCTGTTTCAGACCTGACTCATCTTCAATTTACTGAGCACTGACAAACCCCAGAGGCTGCATCCTCCACAGAGAAGTACCTCCTTCCTTTTTGTTGTGGGTAGAATCATGCATTTCACTCTCAGGAGAGAAGCAAGAACATATTTTATTGATAGGAAACGGTGAGTTAACAAAGTTGAACGGTAAGTGCAACAGTGGTTTAACAAGATTTGGTGGCAAGGTACAGTTGAGTATTTACTGCATAGAGGATAGGATCAGACAAAACTGTCAGGGAGACCCTCCCATTAAGTTATAAGGTTCAGAAAGGACCCCCTTATGTTCTAAACAGCTTCTCAAAGGAGGGTTCAGGTGCAGCTGGATCCAGACTTCATCCCAGACTTGGTCAATAGTTTATGTCTAAAGGATTATATATGTACAAACAACCCTTTGTATCAGCTAAGATTTCAAAGTTTCAGTGTGCATATTGCCAATTCACTTACTGAGTATCTGATGTGATAAGTAATCTCTCAGCCTCAGGAAGGCACCTTGAGAGATGTTCCTTCTCAAGGGGAAATCCTGGCACAGTCTGCTCCTGTGCAGAAGAGCTCAACAGGCCCTGGGCTACCCACTATTTATGAAGTAAGATAATGGAGTCATCAACATAGTTGCATACAGACCACAGATGTTAGTTTCTTCCAAGCTTGTCTTGAGTTGGACCTTGACCTGCACTGTAGTTAGGTGGAGGCAATGCTCAAATTAGCCTTTGGCGAATGTGTTCTTGTTTGTCCCCCTCAAATCCACTTTACGCCAGATGCAGCCATCACAACCAGTCATATCCATTAAGACCACCACTGGTGGTTAGCACTTAAATAGACTTGGAAATAAAGGTCTGGTTGGGAGGTAGGGGGAAGTACACCATCACACCTTTGAGGCTTGCAACAGCACAAGTCTGTCAAGAAGGCAAAGAAAGTAAATAAATCAGTGATAAAACAACTTATACCTTGCACTAACATTGCCAAGGAAAGAGAAATGCCTTTCATTTAAAAGACTGACCTTTCCCTTCTGGAACCTTGATTTCTAAATCCCATATTTCACTCTGCATATCCAGCAGCTTCAGGTGAGCCTTTACAGACCTCATGGCCAAGGACTGCACAGAGCTCACCTGCTCCCACCACAGGAGCTGCTGTTCAGTGCAGTAAGGCACCAGTGTGAAAGTGGCAGGCTGTCCTGCAGCCCCTCTCCTGCAACTTTGGTGTCATTTGGGTTTGCCTTGCCCCCAGGAGGCCAAGGGTGGTCTGCTAGTTAATCTAGACAGGCTAATGCTATTGACTTTACTAACTGATGCAGCAAGCACACAATTAAAGGACTCCCCATTGCTTTGCAGACTCACCCAGCTATTTGACCAGGTGGAGCCCTATCAGGCACCTTGCCCTCAGCTGGCTACCTGCCTTCCCAGCTGCCAGTCATTAAACATCACCCCTCTAGCAGGCTGTGGGCTGATGAATGCTCTCCCGACTGCTCCGCATATCAACGTGCAGGAGGTCAGGTACCCTCTCCACTGCCACCTCCCAGTTTGTCTGATCTGGCAGATGGATCCCATGGCACCTTTGTCTGCTTTGCCTGACCTACTTCTCCCTTTCATTGTCTGCCGGCTGAATCTCTGGGGTGTCTGACTCACTGCAGATGTGGGGATGCTGTGCCTGCCCACACATGTCTCTTCTCTCCTGGTGGCAAATTAACCCTTCATTTTAGGTGGCCTGCAGTAATTTCCCCTGCTAAATTGTGATCTCTTTCTCACTGAAGCCAAGAATATCTAAAACACCTGACCTCAAACCATCTCTAGTATGCTGGCAATAGCTCTCCCATGTTTCTCTGCATGATGGTAGTCCCAGGGCAAACAGGATCTGTTGCCTGGGAAGACTGCTGACTGAGGAGTCCATGTTGTACTGGCACAGACATCCATCCATCCATCCATCCATCCATCCATCCATCCATCCATCCATCCATCCTTCTACTGTCTGATTGACAGTAGGAATGAATTCTGATTGAGGTATTTCTCATACCATTTGGTACCCTGAAGGTGATGATGCGATGCAGGGGACACTGAAGACAACTGTGATGGTAGATGCAAGTTGGTCCAAGAGACCACAAGAATCCCAGGCAGTGCAGAGAAGAGGCTCCCAGGCTAAGCCTGGGGCACTGCAGAGGAGCTCAAGCTGGACTGGCACCAGAGCAAGGAGCCTGGGCAAAGCCACCAGCCCAGGTGTATGACTGTGAAAGACTAAGTGACACACATGGCTCGGGTTTTTCTGAGACCAGAAAGGTATCCATCCAGTTGCAGCACCTGCAAAAGCCCATTCATTCCCTTCTTTTACAGTCAGCAGACAGAGGGACAGCAAGTGCTATCAACCTCTTGCTGCAGCTGCACCATGACCAAGGATCAGGCATGCAAAATTCACACTGAACTCACCAACTGTATTTAAACTGCTTCCTAGATGGCAAGGGAAATGGTTGGAGGAAGGAAACAATTCTTACTGCTTTACTGACTGTCTTTGATTCATGCCACACAGTTATTTTGGAGATCTATGGACTGAGATGCTGTGTAAGCAGCCACTGCTGTGTCTCATCTATGGCAAACATTCATCCACTGTCCTACCTGACTGTACTTTGTTTAGACATGGCTTCAGAGGAGACTCTGCTGTGTGGGCACTGAGCTGCTTGTTTTGCAGGAAGCAGGATCCATGAAAATCCTTTTTTCCTTGCAGACTCCCCTGTATCAGGGGCTGTTCCCAGCAGCAGAGTCGTGCAGATCTGAATTCTCTCTAAAGAGAGGTAGGAGAGCACAGTGGGAGGAGGGTAAGAAGAAGATCTCTTTCTAAGGCACCCATACTAAAAGGTGAGAGATGCCTCTGAAATGCTACGTGATGATGTATCCGAATATAGAGAGAATGCATAGAGCTGGTTTTACCAGGAATCTGAGTCTTTGCACCAGTACCGTTAAGGGCTGGACACTGACAGATATGTATTAGCTGAGCTGCAGGCACTGAGCCAAGTCTCTGAAGGATTCATCCTGAGCTCAGGCTTAATTTCTTCTTGCTGAGAAGTGCTTGCATTGAGTCTTAGCACAGACACATTTAACAGGAGAGCAACCAGGCACTCCGAGGCTTAATGCAAGAGTACATGCACAGGGAAAGCAAGTGAGAAGAATTTTGATTAATTGCTATGTATTAATTTGCTGCTGCAGTGGATGGAATATTTGCTTCAAGCTCTTCTGAGAGAGACAACATGGAAATGTTTTACACAGCTGACTGGCCTCGCAGTCAAGCCCATTTGCTGTTAGTTAACTTTCAGCCCCACATTAGTGAATGAGCAGGACAGGCAAAAACATCTTTTCGCTTCCTAAGGCAGCAGAGCTTGCTGATGTAGCATAAAAAGAAGTGAACTATAACAGCAGTTATTTTAGATAGACTCATAGAATGTACAATCCCCCTTTAAAAGCCTGCCTATTGCACAAATCCTCGTTTTGTGGGTTTTGAGTTGGTTTTTTTTCCCCAAGGAACATTCTTATAATTTATATCCAAACATCCTAATCAGAGATGGTGTGAGCTCTGGAGAAGGAAATGCAGGAGCCCTGTCCTGAGCACGGACAGGTACACTGAAAGCAAACACTTTCATCTTGTCAGGAGTGAGTGGTTTGTTTGTGTCTCATACAGAACTGCGAGGAACCATAACCACAAATACTTCACACGGTACTTTGAATTTAATAGCTCACATGGGCTGCTGTCTGAATTACTGCCTTTTATTTTATGACTAAATTAATATTATATACACAGGAGCACATTTAAAATACCCAACAGGGTAAAAGAAATGATTGCTGTGTTGAAAAATATAAATTTTAATGCACAGAAGTTATTAGTAAAGCCACATTCCCCAGTCCATTAATGTGCACACATTTAAATTTTCCCCTTTTTTTTTCCTTTTGACCTTTCTTTTCAGATACTACAGCATGTTATCTTAAAGCTTTAATAAAACAGTAATTCACTCATGCTTTTTATGGCCTACTAATTTGTGTGTTGTGCCATATATTGGGTTTCATAACTTTTATATGCAAATCAATAAAATTCCTTTGATATTTCATTTAAATCATTGAATAATTAACATGTCCCAGCCCCCAAGTTAGCTGTACAGTGAAACAGAGAGCTAGCACTCACAAAACTTAAAGTAAAAGGAAGTCAAACTGAAAACATGGAGAAATCAATTTTATTTTTAAAATACGATCAGAGAAACTATACTCATGCAAAAGGGAAAAAAGAGAGGAAAATCTCATACTTGGGAAAAAATAGCACTCAATATGTATTATATTTGCAAATGGGGGAAAAAAGGGAAATGGAAACAGTCAAAAATACTGGTGTAAACCTCTTTGAATATGTTATCTGAGTTCTAAGAAGTAGAAAATGCAGTACAGTGTTCATAGTTTGGGATTTTCCAGCTCCATCCATCACACCAGGCCTGTACCTGAGCTTTGCAAGCATTTTGCAGTGCAGCCCCAGCTTACAGCAGAGCATGTACCCAGACTCCAGGAGTGCATCTCTTCCCTGGCTTTAACACTCTTGCCCACATAAAGAAACCTGTGGGAATGTTCCTGACTCCTCCAGGCATCATTGTGTTCCTGGCTTCCTTTTCAGGCTGATTTCTCACCGAAATAGGGTGTCTGCAATTCTACCACTGTATATAGTCATCTTGTAGCCTGAAGCCAAGTCTACATTTCATACAGTGGTAAAATCTCAAAAAAATGCAAGTTCCTCCAAGTGTCATGGAAAATATGAGGACAAGCAAAGGCAAGAGAGGTGATGTGTCCTAAATGCAAAGGTTGAAGACTGAACCCGTGGAGAAGTCAACTAGTCCCTGTGAGAGAGGGACTCTGAGGCATGACTGGATGGTGGGCTCGTATCACGTATCAAGTACATCAGCTTTCAGGTGGTTCCACAAATCTATAACAGAAACCCCATCTTCTGGTAGTAGCAACCCACTGGTTCTGAACAAGATAGCCCTGAGAATACAAAGCCTGTGCAAAGGACTCCTTGAGGTCTGACAGAGTCTGCAAATAGCCTGAATCCCAAATGTCAGAAGCTGGGTCTTGGGTATCCTTGTTGCTCAGATGTTGTCCTGTTACACAAAAAAACACCAGCTCAGCAGCTGAGGGACAGGATTTAGATGTATGGTGTATATTATATTAAAGGGAGAGAATATCTGATGGATGCTAAGCCTCAGCTACTTGGTAATCTTCATCTGAGTAAGGGACAAGATCTCTTTTGCACAGATCAAAGCAGTTAAAAGATATTCCCATCCTCTGCTCCCTGGACTGCCTGTGTCAGCCAGAACCAACTGCTACTTGTGCACACAGGAGACAGCAGAAGTGGCTCATTGCTCTGAGCCTTGTTGGGACTCACACAGTAAAGAGAGAGCCTTAATCTCACTGCCTGAAGGATGGAGGGCTCGGTCTGAGAACATCAGCTCACAGCTGGCCTGGCTGCACAGGCATCAGTGTTACAACACACTAGGGTACTGTCACTTATTGTCTGAGTGGTCCTTGGCACTCAGGCTGGTGTTGAGCTGTGTCAGTCCAAAACTGCCTGGGGAGTCCAAAAACCAACACAAGATCACTGCACAGTCCTTAAAACACCAAAATATTTTGAATTTTGCACACCAGCATTGGTATTATTTCCTGGTTTTTACCTGTTGTAGATGGAGAAGGAAGAATTTACTGAGAAGAAATTTAGGACAGACTTCGAGTTTGTCTTGCTTAAATAATGAGTATTTGTTTAATTAACATCTGCAACATCACATTAAAAGGTGAGCATTGTACTGAAATAAACATTTGATCAATGAAGGGTGCATGGCAACACCATAGCACTTGGTATTTGTTGGTATCAAGCACTGACAAAGAAAGCCTTTCTCCAAAGGAGTAATGGGTAACTCAGAGGATGCTGATTTCATTCCCTGTCCATCAGGAGTTTCGCCCGTGATATCAAAAGGAGCAGCGATAAAGCAAAACCCAGGTTGGCCTGCCATTTCATCACGTATTAATGAGGTCAAGGACAAGATTTTAAAAAAAAAATCTGATCTAAACAGGCTGGTCCGTGCATTACTGAATGTTTTTATTGCCTATAGAGAGCTGGGACATGAGGGTAATCGTTAAGCAGATGCATTCAAGGTTGAAGGTGCACTGTAAAAGCTTCCTGGTTTTACATGTGCATTAGAAGAGTGCTTGACTACTTTCATTCCTATCTTGGAATAATTTTATGTTAATTCTCTAAATGTCAATTGTTCAGATGTTTCTGTGTTGCACTTCTAGCCTCGAAGTTATTTCTTTTAAATTGTTGCATACACCATTTAACAGGTTCTGTGCTAAAGGTCCCATTTTTTTTTAATATTGATTTTCTTTTATATCTTTGCTGTATGGAATCAGCCAGGGCTCCTGCTCAGAGTCCTATCACTGTTTTGTCTTTATTACTTCTGGTACATTTTCAGTGTTTTACATTTAATTTTGTGCACTTTGTTTTACTGTGGTTGTAATCATCTTAATTTATTTTCTGTTTCTTCCTTCTAATTAAAACGGGCACACTCAGTGGCCATCCGCTATTATTGAACCTAGTACACATCACCCAGGGGAGTTCACTGAGGATATATCTGGGGATATTGCATAGAACCCTGAATCAGGTACTCTTTTCAGAATTTAGAGATTACTCATCTCTGAAAGTTGAGTGAAGCCTGGATGGTTTTAATCTACTCATGTCTTTGTACACTTCATCAATCTCAAAACGAGTAAGAAAATTGCTTTAACCAGTAGTGTCCCTGTAATTAAATGAGGTCCAAGAAAAAAGTACTGCAATAAATGTTTTACCTGCTCACCATCCTTATTAAAGCCCTGAGCCTTCAAAAGCTTCCCAGGTGTGTCCCAGGGTGCACTGGGCCTCACCTCTTTGACTTTCAAGGGGTTCCAAGGGGGAGACCCTGACTCCCCCCCAGGATGAAATGTGCTTTAGTAAGGGTTTTCCTCAAGAGCTAAAGTCCATAATTACTGTCTTAAAACAAGAAATCTGCAAAGCACAAATCCAAACCCAAACCACAGTGCAACCAGACCTCCCTGACTACCCCAGAGCGTGGTGGACCACAGACACTATCACCAGCTCTTTCCATAAGATTACACAGAATGCCAGAGTTTCCTTTTTGGCTGGAATATTTTTCCCCCACTTCAAAAATTCATAGATACCTATAAACCACCTTGTACCCAAAGGTGCATTCAGTTCTTAGAGCACCTTAGAACAATTTAATCCTTAGATGTTTGTGGCACCACAGCAATTTCAACTCATGATACACCACCCAAACTCAAGTGTTGCTGAAGCCATAGCTCAGCAAAATTATCCCTTTCCTAGCTGTACCACCAGCCACCTTGTTTAGTGGATGAGAGCTGCTTCACCTGCTGCTGCCCTCTCCTGAGCCCAAGGAAGTTGTAGCCCAGGGACCCCAAACCATGGCAAGGCTCAAACAAGAGATACTTGGGAACCAGGAGGGTAGCAGCCAGCCCGGATCATAGAGGACAATACCTGGTTTAACTAAGGCATGGAGAAACCCTCACAAGCATCCCAGAGCATAAGACAACACACAGAGAAAAGAGCAGAACTGGAGCAGGGAGACCTCAGATCTGAGCCATAGTTCTGCCAGAGCTCACCAGCTTTTCACCCTCCCTCTCTTTGCAGAAGAGGAAAGCTCAACCCTGTAAACCTCCTTCCCAGGTGGGTTTAGCAAGGTAAACGGAAAAGCTGTACAAGGGACATTGTGGATTACGGACCCAAGATGTTAATGCAAAATGACTCTGTGAAAACAGCAATTGCAGGTGAACCTTCAGGCTGCCAAAAGGCACATAAATGGGAAAGTACCACCACAGGCCAGATAATCAGCTGCTCTAAATGAGGACAGATACTGCAGGCAGCAGAGCTGTACTGATGGCTAAGTCATCCTCCTCCTCCTCATCCTCCTCTTTGTATTGGAAATCAGTCAAAAATGTAGCAGGGATGTACAACTGGGAGTACAGAAATGCCCTGGTTTTGCCAAGGGGTCTTTTTAAATTTCTCATCATTGACTTGTGCGGGAAAAAAAAAAATCATTCATCCTCTCTTTGAGCAATTGCAATCAAAGAAAAAAGAATGATTAATCCACAATTGCTCTAAAATGGTATTCCTGTCACTGCTTGACCAAAGTCCCAAACAAACCCAATTCTCCAGACAAATAATGATGGCTTTAATACATACATTTAGCAAATGCAGGGGCTTTGCTTTGCTATTAAAGTTTAATTAGTAATTAATATTTACGCAGCCATTGGCTGGAATTCTGCAAGTTACATAAATAAATATTAACTTGTAGATGATTTTAAAAAAAAAATTTCTTGCCTCTGAAATTTATTTGTGTGACTTTCTATTACTTATTCATTAATTCATGTATAATTCCAGCTCCTCTTCATTCCAGATGGAGTGGGAGGGAAGAAGGAAACTCCCTTGGGACTGATGTGCATGGTTTTAATTCTCAATTTAGTCTCCCTCACTACAAATTAAACGTTTAAAAATTCTAAACAGAGTGTTTAGCCATGCTGGCATATTCAAATCTATCAGCCTGCAAGAACTGGCATTTCTTTAGGTGTTAATGGTGCAAGTTGAGACCAATATACAGCACCTGAGCAGAAAGGCCACCTTTTTTATTGTGCTTTTGGCCACTGGAGTCCCTGCATCCAAACTCTCACCCAGGTCAGAGGGTGCTTTGCTTGCTCCCATTACCAAAGCCCAAGTCACACGTGATTCCTCTCCCCAGGGTCCCCATAAAGCTCTGATGTGTGATAGCTCTCGGGAGCCCCTGATTCCCACGAGGTAAATATCAACTGAAAGAGAACAACAAATTGTATATGGTTAATTACTGAAGGGACTAATTAAACAGTTAGAGAACCATCCTTGGGAACAAACAGTGATGCAAGGAATATACAAGTGCCCCAGTGACACTGTTGGCCTCATCTCACAGCTCCAGGACCACATGAGGAGCAGCATTATGGCACATCTGACCTGCAGGGATGTCTGCTTAACAGCAACGCAGCACAAAAATACTCAGACAAGAGATCTGGGGCCAATAGCTGAGACACCATGAGTCTTTTTGCATGTGTGTGTGCCTTGCCTCCCTCCTGGCTGGATTTGGGATTGAAGGACTGCTGCAGCAGATGAACCAATGTCAGGCAGGAAGGAGACACCCTTTGGGTACTGAAAACCAGAAGATTTGGCTTTCCTTAGTGTGGATATCTGGCTGTGACCAAAACCATTAAGGCAGCCCTTTAGAGCCAGAGAGGTAGTGTGAACACAACTCAGCCCTTTAAAGATCACAGGCAATAAAGAGGCTACACACATCCCTAAGTTTTCCAGTTGTCCTGGTCCAAGGATTGGCTCCTTTAAGCATCTCTCTGCTCTTCTTTCTGAGCTAAATGCAATAATTTCCAAGTAGTCACCTGCTGCTCTCCAAAGAGCTACCTTATGAACACAGGCTTGTGCAACCTTAAGACCCCAATAATTGGAGGCTATAAATTTTTAAGAAACAGAGATTCTTCCAGTTTAAACTATGCTTTATAAGCTGTCTAATAATCACACAGCACCACAGGCTAGGACATTAGAAAGGAGAGATGGGAGGCATTAAGGGATGATATTGGCAAGCTTTTAGGGTGGATTTTGCACATCTTCTGAAGTGAGTATGAAAACTCACAGTCAGCTGTTCAAAAAGCCTGCAGAGATCAAAATACCAGCAGCTAAAATGATGTATCTCTGCTCCTAAAGGAACTTAAATAAATTGAGGTGCTGGCTTTTACCCACAGCAATCCCCAAGGCACTATCAGCCCTCACTTCATTCTTAACCTAGAAGGAGAGGAGTTCCTAAGAATATCAGCAAACTACCCATTTTTTTTTGTGATCATTTGCACTTCGTCTTTGCAGTTGAAGAGGATTGATGTCTCCTGGCTTGGGAGGCTCACTAGTGTTGCAGCATACCGGGAGCACAGAACTGTTTATCTTAATCATGAGGCTGCTGCCTGGCACAACCAGCTTCTCTCTCCGTGCTTCTGCATTCAGGATGTGAATCCAGACACAGCTTTATTTTCTGATTTTTCCATCCCATTTCATCACAGCAGCAATGGCTGGAAACACTTGTTAGTAGCACAATTTCAGCCTCACACTACCTGAATTCTGCTGATAAGATTAAGTTATAGTCCCAGACCTTATTGGTTTATATTTCACAGCTACCAGGCATCTCCTAGAAAGCAGCTTCAATGCTATGTGGATTCCATCTATTACAACTGGGTTGCCAATAAAAATGCAAAAGTACCTTAAAACAATGCAATTTGAGGAAATGTTGAAGAAATTCCATCTAGGTCTGTAAAAGAGTTTATATATTACGGTGCAGGCGATAGCAAAGCTGCAGTTTTATTGAGCCATTTAGAGCAATATGCCCCATTACTGCAGAGAGCCTGCATTCATCTGGGGTTTTCATGTGTGCTGACAGTGGTTCCAGCTTCACTCCATCTCACACCAGCAGTGTGCTCCAAAGACAAGGGGTAGGGTATCTTAGCCTGCAGCAGCATGGACCTGCTAGCTGGAACTCTGCAGTAGCTGTAAAACTCTTTCTAGGAGATAGGAGATTATTCAGAAAGCACCAAGACACATCTTTCCTGCCTGAATCCAAAGCCAGCCCTACAAGGCTGTGCTGTCTGTGGTGTCATTCTTAATCAGCAGCTACTGGCTTCTTTTCTCTAATTATTTTTCCCTTTTTTTTTTTTTTTTT